>MKEJ01028586.1:0-24233 GCA_001753735.1 Embelia ribes
TTTTATTAAACCAATAATTTTATAAATCATCCAAACTAAAACAAAAAAAAAAGAAGATTTTTTTTTTTTTTTTTAAAATTGTTAATGTGGCTTTGAATGTTATAGAATTCATTCAAAGCCCTAGATAGTATAATTAGCATAACAGCGTTCGTCTTAACTATTTCTTGTAATATAATAGTAGTTGATTTGGTGAAGTTTGAATGTTTGGTTTAGAAGTCTGCGATTGCAGTGGCCTCACTGTAATTGTCTCTAAGCAGTGGACCTGAGAATTAGGTAGCTAACCCGTGCTTCTGGAAATAAAACCCTCGAAGCCGGAGGGCTCGGCCTTGTCTTGTAGAATGTGAAAATCCATTTCCACAATGATGTTAGCTAATCGTACATCGTCAACATAAGCACGCAAATCAGCCATGGCATTAGTAGGCATTCCCCTTGAAGTGCGTAATGTCAACACAAACTGCCCTGTGAGCCCCTGAAAACTCCTCCCACAGCCAATGGTTCTGGGCTGCTCGAAAAACACCATTTAGTTTCAGATGTTTTTTAAGTTTTGGATGTTGCCGGGCAATAATCCGGGGGCCAAAAGATTTTGTAACTGGATGTAGGAGGAATGGGACGAGAAAAAAGCACCCTTGAATGGCATACGCCGGGCAATCTTACTAGTAGATTGTGGAAGGGAGAAACTAACCGCATTGTTGGATTGCTACAATTTATAGAAAAACACGTGAAGCAATTGCAAAAAAGTGACGTAACCTGGGACTTTGGTTTTCTATCGATAGATCTTGTTTCGCTTAAAATTAGTAGTTTCTATTGAAAAGAATCAGTAATGGCTTGAAGCACCCTGGAGAAATATAATCAAATTGTATAACTAGTAGAGCTGGAAAACCAGCAGAAGCAGTGAAGGGTACTTAAACACTCCTTTAATACGCCTGTCATGCATTTTTTTACCATAGCAAGTGCTTACCGTTTTTCAGGGCTGTCCAAATGAAATTTTTTACCTTATTGAGGTGCAAAAAGTATTAGAGGAAGTAGAAGCTAATTAACAATTTGGTGCATAGATTCAAGAAGCAGTGAAAATAATTTAGCACTTCTTGAGCTTCATGGTATATTTATCTTTCTTTCTTTCTTTTTTTGTTAAGGAACATTATGGACTGAATGTTTTGGTTACGCGCACTGTATAATTTGTTCGGAAAATTGTATTTCCCCCCTCTTTTTTGATTTTTATTTTTTATCTTGTCTCTGGTAGTGTCACTCTGATATTCTAATGTGTGTTTTGTGGTATAGGTATTTTAACTTTATAATATGAGGATGATCCAATAAACTGAATAATTTCATTTGATGATATTTTTATATAAGGAGATTGATGTTCAGATGTAGGAGCCGAGAGAGCACCATGCAGGTGGCCATTTAAATTCTTTTATTGTTACAATTCATAAGCACCAATTTAAGTCACCTCAGAGTCCGAATTGTTGGTGGTGGAAAACTCTCTTATTTACATATGGTCATTTTGAGTCTCAAAGATCCATCTTCTGCTGGTGAGTATTTATTTGGTTTTGGACCTTCTGCAAACTGGCATGCAAACCTATCCATTGCATCCCTGTGACCTTTCCAAGCAAAGCATTACATTGCTTTTGTGCCATCTTTTATGGTCTTAGTCGTATGATTGGTGAGCCTGAAGGATGTCCTCGTATTCAGTAAGTCCTTTGTAAATGCTTTGTTGGCTAATGGCCCAAAGAAATATTCTGCACTAAACAGGAACTTAATTCCTTAATTCTCGATCTATAACTAGTCCGGTCATCTCCGCAGGTGGGACATAGTGGTAGTGAGTTCTTCGTATCTTTATGAGGAATTCATTGAATTTTGTAATACATATGTCGAGATATCTCGAAGGTGGACCTGGACACTTCATCAGTTTTTTTTTTGTCATGCTTTGGATCAAAGCTACAATGATTAAGACTGAGCTGGATATTTTGTGGAGGTGGTCCACCACCAAATACTGAATCATTTTTCGCCACATTCATTAAGAGTCTAACCTACTCCTACGAGGGGATAAGGGGAGAAAGAGAATGCCCGCCGCTAAGAAGCAATTTTGGGGTCCGGAATCATCATGGAGACAGGGGACGTAGTTATCACTTTAACAAGCAGCTGGCAAACAGTGAGGAAGCTAGAGAAGCTGGAAAGGGACTTTCCTATAGGATGGGAGGTATGCGGAATGACTTTAACCATCATATAGACCGGATGATGTAGGATGGCTCTAGAGACACAATAACAATAGAAAATAATAAAAATCAAAAGAAATCTAATTCTTTTCTCCAAACTCTCAATTTTTATTCATAAACCATAGTGATAGAAAACAATTAGAGAGGTCCTATATATAGGCCTTAGGAAAATAACTTAACATGGAAATTAAATCTTTCTAGAACTTTATCAAGAGAAAATCAAATCAAAACAAATCAAATCTTATCAATTAAATAATATCCTAATTGATTAAAAGATATGATAAATTTCTTATACGAATTTGCATCATTCTCCCCCATTTGAAAGTTCGACCTCGAACTTTAAATTGTCAAACACTCGGTGCAGTTGTTGACCAATTACCCACCGTGTATCAGCATTATTGCAAAATTTACCCCCTATGGAGAAAACTTGATTACCCACAGAGACATCCACAAAAATAAATCCCAAATCTTCTAAATTGATATACTCAACAAATTCTTCGGGCTCAGTTTGTGCGATCAATTCTGGAATAGCAATCTTGATCCCGTAATCTTGTTAATCTTTGATAACCACTTGAGGATCAGTGTCGATTAGGATTGTATGAGTAGTTTTAACAGGAATGACTTGAGCATGATTGAGCGGAACAATTGGAGTAGGTGTGACAGGAGCGAGATTAATAAGTTCATATTGGACAGGAACAAAAGTGGCAGTTTGATTAGTGGCAATAGGAGTATTGGTTGCAGCGGCTACTATTGCTATGGATGTTGAGGATGAGGCAGGTGTGAGAGTTTTCAAAATTGCCAAACTTAGATTGCACATTGGTCTAAAATTTTGAAAATTGAACTAAAACTTCGTTATTTGCAACCATTTTTATTTTTTATTTTGTTATAACTCACGACAAATAGAAATTGATGCTTTAAAAGTGAAGAAACGGAATCACGCACTTGAACTGTTAGACCACAAGTCGGTGGATGATTCTACCATTCTCGTCAAAATACAGGGATCTACAGTGTAAATCAGCAATTAACTGTATTGTTGTTGTCTCTTTCTTTCTATAGCCGTTCTCTCTCTGTTGTCGTCACTGACTTGCGACTATGGAAGATGCTGCGGTGACGTGGCTACGGCGGACAAGGGCTAATGTCGTGTTGGTGGTGATGGCGGCTGGGGTCGTTGGTAGTGAATGAGTCTGGGTAGCGTCAATTGGGTTTCGATGGAGGTTGTTCAGGGTTTCGATTGAAGTAGGTTCGTTGATTGAGGTTGTTTAGTGTTTGATTGGGTTCGGGTTGAATGCGAATAGGGTTTTAAATCGATTATTTAGGGTTTGTAGCAGGATCGAGGTATGCTCTGAAACCAATTGATGTAGGATGGCTCTAGAGGGAATACAATAACAATAGAAAACAATACAAATAAAAAGAAATCTAATACTCATGTCCAAACTCTCAATCTTTATTCATAAACCATATCGATAGAAACAATTAGAGAGGTCCTATATATAGGCCTCAAGAAAATAATTTAATATGGAAATTAAATCGTTCTAGTACATTCTCAAGAGAAAATCAAATCAAAACAATTCAAATCATATCTATTAAATAATATCCTATATGATAAATATCTTATATGAATCTGCATCAC
This sequence comes from Embelia ribes, assembly GCA_001753735.1. Classification (NCBI taxonomy): domain Eukaryota; kingdom Viridiplantae; phylum Streptophyta; class Magnoliopsida; order Ericales; family Primulaceae; genus Embelia; species Embelia ribes. Next base: position 3,844 of record MKEJ01028586.1, read on the forward strand.
TGGATGATTGTTTACCCTTAAACCAAAGTTTTTTGGGGATTGGAACGCTCAAATTGTTTGATGCGGCTTCATTGGGTACTACTAGCAAGTTCCAAGTTTGAAAGAGATGGTGGAGTAGCCATTATGAGAAATACGGGAGCCACTTTTGGGATTGTAGGACAGAGGGTCTGGGTCATGCAAGATTTGGTTTGTGAAGTGCATTTTACTGGTTTGGGAGGACATTGATCCTTGGATTATGTTTATAGTGGGTGGGGGCCTTGGTTAGATTTTTGCAGGATTTTGGTGCGTGCATAGATAGCTTTGTGGCTTTTTCTCAGATGTGTGAAATTACATTAAAATACTGAAGCTTTTTCAGTAGTTGTTGTATCATGTCCATTCAGTCATTTTCTAGATTCTTAAGTAGTGAATTTACGTTCAGAATGGGGAACTTAAATCATTGACAGGTTTTTCTGTTGGCACTCTTGATGACTTTTGCTCGTATGTGGGAAGAGAGGATAGTCTCGTGGATGTCGATAATTAACATGTATACTTGTTTAAGGAATCTCTACTTGAGAGAGAAGGCATTTCCTTGGAAATCTGTAGGGACACCTGCATATGGTGATATTGATAATCTTTAGAAGTAGAAAAGTTTATAGCTGTTTGGTGTTCTCTGTCCAAGTGGTGTCTCAGTGATTCATTTTCTATTTCGTTGTACCATAACTAGCAATATTTTGCTAATTTGTTGGCTTGGTTGGGTCTTCAGTAAGTGATTATAGATTTAACGACAGATTCATTACACAGTTGGGACCAATTTTCCTGATGTGGAAGTTGAAGAAACTTTAGCTTATCATTCCGTATTTTTGGTCATCTGGTGTTTAAACTGGGTTTAGAAAATCCTTTACTAAATCTGAAGGGAAATTCTTGTTTCTCTCTCTCCCTTTTTTTAAAAATAAATTTTGTTCGTCGCTTAAGGCTGATTGTTCTGGTTTGTTTAAGTTTTTCTCAAGTTGCTTCTCAGGTTTCTTTCAACTTGGCAATCTTTAGTTGCTTTTATAGAATTTTCCAAATGGACTTCTGAGCTGAGTTTGGTATTCCTTTTTATGGACTGCTTCAGCATTTTTTCTAATGAGGAGAGGAGGTATTGGTGTTTGGCAAACAAAAGGCAATTCATGCTGCTTTTCTCTTGAGTGCTTTTCAAAAGTAATCTTGGTTGTTGATTATCGAAGCCACTTGTGACATCAATACCCTCAATCACGTTTTATTCCCTATCTAGTTTTACTTTTGTCTTTTTCCAATAAATATAAGCAGTTCACCACTTTTTCACCTATCACTACACTACTATCAAAAGAAGCTTTTATTATTTATTATTATACTTACCAAACTCTAGGTTGACACCTGAATCTTAGAATCAACTTTCAAATATCAACTTTGAAAATCAGATCTTGAAAATCAACAGTAACATGGAACTAGCCTTAGATTCAGTTCAACTTGCCAATTTTTAGCGTCCTCTGGAAGGATTCATGCCCTTCTGATTTTTCTTTCTTCATTGCGTCCTTAATTATATATTACCTACTAATCCGGCCTATCAGTATTCATATTTTACATTTTCCGCCATTTATCAAACATGAATAAACTTTTGTTCACATAAATCAATGGCGGAATCAATCTTTGCAGATTTTTGGATGATGTGTATTCACACATTGATCAAGCTTTCACCAGGCCAACTTCTTTTGACTAAGTCTCTTTTGCTATGCATTTGCAAATCAATTTTATTACCACATAGACGAGTTAATCCAACTTCAAAAGCATAAACGTTGTGGGATAGAATGTTACTATTCATGTGTTCTGTATACTGAATATGCTATCTTTGACGTTACATAAACATCGTCTTCTATGAGGAGCATGCTAATTTTCGCTCTTTTCACAGTTTGAGTGGTTTGATGATTTTACCCTTGCCTCTTCTTGGGAAAGGTATTCCTAATTACGAATTATTCACTTATTTTAGCATGTTCTTTTCTCCTGTTGCCTTTCATGATTTGTATGAAACTGATTACTTTTGGTTGGGAACTTGTTTTTCTAGGTTTATATCTGAAATAGAAGCTATTTGTCGACAATGGTTGGCTGATGGCCCAAAGAATTTGATGGTATGCTTTCTTTTACTGTAGACCGTTTTTGCAACTTTTATATTTCTTGGTAGACGGTATTGAATACCGAAGGGATATATGGACATTTTGACATAAATGAACAAAAGAGGTTGGGATCCAACACACAAACCAAAAGAGATCCAACACTCTTTTAATAAACTGTCGTAAACTCAACTCTAAATGAAAAATTACATTATAAGCCGTATATATAGGTTTCTAAAAAATTCGAAGATGGAAACTAAATCTTCTAGAATATTCCTAAGAGACAAATCAAATCAAATCAATTCAAATCTTAACTAACTAATCAATAAAAAGATACCCTAATTAAATGAAAAACAAACTAATTATCAACATATTTCCGAATCTGCATTATCATTCTCCCCTGTTGAAAAAAGTTCGACCTCGAACTTTTAAGTCTTAATACAAAGCGAGGAGTTGGAGTCTCATCATCCACCAAATATTAGTATAAACGTGAAGGCTAATGGATACAAAGGAGGTTCTTGTAATTCTCTAAACTTCTAGCCCAAATCTGAAATGTTGGGAATGTTAGGGACCTTTCTGTTATGTCTGTAACTTCAGGAATGAATTTGAAATTTTTTCCAACTGCTGGATGAAATCTGCAGAACTTCAAAAGCTCCGGGTTGACCTTGAAAATAACACAAAACTTGTGGTTATTTTTTTGCAACTTTCCCAAAGGTCTATCTAATCCTACGCAGAGATTAGTCTTCTCTTTCTTCTCTACTCTTCATCAACGTTAGAGCTGATTTGTAATTAATCCAAAGTTGAGGAACTACCCTTGTGACCCAGTTACACCCTTCTTTGCTTCTTTCTATTGCCTTCCAGATTGACCGCGGTGTTTTTTTTTTCCTCCCAATTATGCTACAAAAAACCAAAACCAAAGATTAAAACAATCAAATTAATTTACCTTAACCACTTCTAAAGGTTCTCACTCCCAATGGGAATACGGAAGATGGCAACAATTTATTTGCATGCTGCGATATGAGATCTCCTTCAGTCACATTGATAAATTCTGAGATTTTCATCTTCTGGCCACAATCTTTAACCGTGGTATATATCAAAAGAAGCCAGGTTGTCATATAGTCTGGTATTGTTTTATGCATCTTACTTTCTTGAACATCTATTTCTCAATAAATTAGTGATTTAAAATATTGAGTAAATTTGTTGACCAGGTTGATTTTTCTGTCCTTTTTTTGTTCATTTGATTGAAATTTTTTTAATGTCCTTAGAGCTTAGTTAGTTTTGTTCTATTGATGTGTTGAAGCTTAGATTTGGCTTGTTTCCATTTTTGTGTCGAACCATGTAGATTTTTTTTTTATTGGTTTTTCTTCTTATTGAAAGAACTGGTCTTGAAAGAAGTATTTTATTTAAAGAATGTAAAGTGTAAGTTTCTTTCGTGTTGAACCTGATGTTATGTGGGTCATGGTTCCTTGTGGTACGCGGTATGGGTATGGAAACGCGACATGCAAGTATTGCTGGAACACGTACCCTGTAGGTGGGCTTCATTATCTTTAAAATATGAAAGTTAATTTTTGTAAACTATAGAAGTATCTTTCTTTTCTTTGTATAAGGAATACAAGTCGATAACAAAAACCATCTTTATTCAACTTTTTCCGTGCAAAATTTTATTTTCTCATGTTTACGTCTCTTTTGCTTAACGTTATTTTATCATTCAAATAAAATTTTCCTTTACTTTTCCATGTTCTGCTTGCTCTTCAGGTGTATGTTCTCTCTCCTCTTTCCCAAATACGAAGAATCCTGAACTTTTCCTAAAGTAATTTCTTCGATTACACCTTTTCATCTTGCATAATTTGGTTTTTTATTTAATATATTATAGACCAGTTCACAAACTATGAGTATTTTAGTTAAGTTAAATTTTTCTCTTTTTAAATTTTTTTTTTTTTGGATTTGCCGGGATATTGATAAATAGGAAGCAAAAGTACCATGTTCCGGTACATGAGAACAGGAATGCAATACGAAGGGGGTTTTGGAGAATTTGGTAACTTGGACTTGAACCTCGTATATTTATCGGACACATAAGAAGCTGATGTTTATTATTCCTTCGTTCTCAAACAATTGGGTCACTTTCCATTTAGGGATGTTTAAACACAATTGCATAGATAAACTTAAATCATTATTAAATTTAGTGCATTTATTATATTGCCTCTTATAATAACTAATATCATGAATAGGACAGAAATTGATAGGGTAAAATTGGTAATTTATATACCAATCAAGTTTTCAAAACTTACCACGTCTAAAATTGTCTGCTAGATGAGTGGGCCTATTATTTGTGGAAGGAGAGAGTATTCAAATTAGTTGAATTGATGAGATTTTCCTTTCCCGTAGAAAAAGTAGGATTTTTGGGCAATTTGCTGCAATAGTAATATGGATTCCTTTCTCCTTATGCGGGCACAAAAAATTGTCTTATTTTTAAACTATGGTATTAATTATGTTTAGGTTTTTTCAGGTGGTGGTGCTTATTGTTTTTGGTGAAGTAGTTCATGGTTGTTACTATCTTTTGTTGCTAGTGCAATCTACTGTATTTGAGGATTGGAGGTGGAATCGGTTTTTGGTTTAGGAACACAATTATTTGAGTAACTACCTTTTTTCCTTGGATATAGTTTTGAAGGTGTCTTTTGGTTTTTCAAATCTTAATCATATTAGTTTAGTTTTGATGATGATAACCTTAACCACTTAGGTTACGCTGGGTGACATGAGGATTTTAAACAAGTCCATGTGTGATTAGCTTTTTGAGTTCCAACTTAGTTTTCATGTTCTTTTATTAAAATTTTAACGCCATAGATTTGAAATGGCTAGTGTATGACCTTGATTTGAAATATTTTTGGTCTTACAACTGATTCTTTTTATGGATTTATCGGTTAAGTTTTTTTTTTTTTGCTTTTGTTTTGGTGACATTCGTATTAAATTGTCGCCGTTTTTTTTTGTAGGAAAAGGGTGCTGCTTCTGTCGATAGTTCAAAGAGCTTATACGCAGTCAGGTTTGAGTTGAAGTATGCTGGTAAAAGCTATTGTATGGAGTACTACTTCGACGTAAACCATGGCGGTATGAATTTTGCTGCAATTATCTACTTCAGTACTATAGTTTTCTTCTCAACACACTGACTGTAATTGTTTTTCGAAACAGGAAAAGTTGGTGATTGGTGTAGCACTTTGCACGATCTACAATTGTCCTTTGGGGTGAAGGAATTTTTGGTATCTATTGTCATCTTCCATTTCAGATTATTTATTTCTTATTATATTTTCTGTAAACCGAGTATTTGAGATTAAATTAACTTGTAGCCCTTGCGACGCATGTGTTCATTTTTCTTTTATTGTGGTAGTTTTAAAATACATTTACTTTTTATATATATAAGATTTTAATAGATAAATAAATATGAAAATTACATTAGAATTTTTGTTTAGCACTATTACTTTTTCGGTTACAATGCACCATTTTTTCGTTAGCATTGGTCACAGATTTCTTGTTGAGTTGTTTTTAAAATCATGAATGTTTTACTTAGATATTAGGTTATATGTAATTTGTGTCGGAGTTCAAGTGAGAAAGTATATTATCATTAATTGTTTGATTTTATGAGTTTTTATGAGTACACTTGTTAAAACACTAAATATGTAATGGTCTAAAATTGATATTAGAAATTGTCTTCAGAATAAATAACTACTGTTTAACAGATGAGTTGAAATAAGATATTCTTGCGCAAAGACGCTAAAATTTTTCTTTGAACAACCAAATGGATTAAGTTTTGAAATAAAAAATAAAAACATAAGTTTTCTAGCACTAAGGAAACTTCTCGAATGCAAGTTTATGGTACGTGTTTTGGAAATGAAAAGTTGAGTTGGGTTTCCTGGGGAAACAAGTTTCCAAAGTTCAACCAAGTTTTAGGATAACTATGGACAAGACCGCTGGTGGTTGGCAGTGTCCTTCAGGGTGGTACGTGCAATCTATGCGCGATGGAGCAGGCAACTTGTGTAATCTATGTACGATGGAGCCGGTGATTCGTGTAAGCAAAACATGGAATTGAATAAGCGGACATCGAGTCTCCAATAGGTCAATTGTGGTCTATTAGTGGCGCGTGAGATCCACGTGCTGTGGAACAAGCAGTATGTGGAAGCTCATGAAATGGTAGATTGCAACTAAGAGGTGAGAGGAAGGCCAATGTTGGAGTCAATTGATTGGGTAAAACTGAACAGATTGATTAATTAGAGACAAATAGAATCTGTGAAGGAAAAGGGCTGAAAAAATTGTGGGTTTTCAAAATTAGAATCTCAGAGGCAAAGGACTGGATGCATTAAAACCGTGTAAATAGAGTATTTGAGAAGTTTAAACTTGTATCCACATCGGAAGCAAAATGAATTAGAATGTTGCTTATATGCCCTGATAAGTCCTTTTAGTGCGAAGTGTAAGGACACAGAGCAAGCAGAAAACCTGGGTTGAAGTCTCACCGCTAACCAATTAAAATAAATTAATTTGCACTTGTTGGCCTAAAATATGCCATTGGAATGGTGAAGGGGGTGCGTTGAAGATAATCAATAACATAATTTAAGGTTTTAGGCGAGATGGTAGCAACTAGCATATCACTAAATATGGTATCATATCCAAAATGTTGTTTAAAATTGTGCTCTTACCCTCCTTGTTTATATGCATTTGTTTGGCCTTTGGGTTGGGCCACTCACAAGTGAGGGTGGGTGTTAAAGTTACATTTCATGTTGGGAGTTCAATGAAGGAATATGTTGTATATATTGGGTTGTTCTCCTTTCCTTCTTTTTGTTGGAAGTGTATGGGTTTTAACAAGAATAAATTATACACACCCAATTGGGTTTGCTCTGCCTATATTTATAATGGAAAATACAGAATGTTAACAAAATCAATGACAAATCAATCTCATCCTTAACTTTCTCCTACTTCTTGATCTGAATTACGATATGCCTGGTACAATATTTCCTAATCTAACATTTTCGAATGTTTGCTTTTGTAATATGTTCTCATTCTTTCAATTTTCACAACTGATGGATTATTCAGGTGATTGCCCCTCAAAGTGCAAGCGGTGTAGTTCTTGGTGCCCCTGAGGCTAGTAAACTTTTGAGTGCAGTTGCCATTGCTTTGTCAAATTGCACAAGGTGGGGCTGATTCCTATTGTTTATTTCTTCCATTTTGTCAAGGAAGATTATCTCTTTTTTATATTGTGCTCCCCCCCCTCCCCCCACCCAAAAAAAAAAAATAAAAAAAAATTCCTTCTGCACTTTTTGAGAACTTGCTAAGCAAAATTTGCTTCAAGCCCTTTCCTATATTTGGATAAAACCTAAGAATATGCATTGAGATGGTAAATAGAAATCTGATCTTTTTGCACTTTTCTTTGCAGTTTGTGGCCAGCATTTGTTCCAGTGCACGATCCTTCTCGTAAAGCATTTATTGGTATCCAAAATATGGGAACAATTATTACAAGAAGGTTTGAGGCAGACCGCATTGGTAGTCAGGTTCCTGTGAAACTCATGCATTTGGAAGGGTTGTATGAATTGTTTGTATCTAAATTTGTAAGTATTGTACGAGTTAAAACTTTGCTGTAGTCTTAAGAAATCTGGTCTGCACCTTCTTTGAGTTTTTTTTTTTTCGGCGAATACTATTCAGTTCTTCTGGGTATTATTTTGCTGATGCTGGATTTGTGTTCATGAATTTGTTTATTGTTTTTTTTTTATCTAAATTGTTGTTTACAGCTTACTTTACATAAAAACTTGAAAGTTGTGTTTAATAAAAGTATAAAGAGAAGAAAAAAAATGTATTTCAATATTTCTGAATGAATTGAAAAAAATGTTTACAGAGGGCTCTTTATATACAGCTCTAACTAAAAAAGGAAACAAATTTCCATCTATCAGTCAGCTATAATTCTGCTTATATATCATTCTAATCACAAATTAGCTATCAATCTACTAGTTGCCACCCCTTAATTTACATGAAATCACATCACCAAAGAGTCTTAAGGATTCTAGCACTTCCCCCTCAAGCTGGAATGTAAATGTTTATCATTCCTAGCTTGTTCACTATATCTTCAAGACTCTTTGTCAAGATGACAGCTGTTTATTCTTTAGTTGGAATGTATGTCATGCAAATACTCCCATTATCAATCTTCTCTTTGATAAAATGACGATCCGCTTCCACATGTTTTGTCCTGTCATGATGAGTTAAGCTTGGCAAGTGGTGCAAATGTCTCCTTATAGTCTATCCCATATGTGAAGCCTTTGGCTACCAGTCTTGCTTTGTATCTGCTAATACTACCATCTGCTTTAAATTTGACCGTGAACACACATTTGTAACCAACTGTAGTTTTCCCTTTTGGCATCTCTACGACCTCCCATGTATGATTTCTTTCTAAAGCTCCCATTTCTCCTAGAACGGTCTGCTTCCATTTTGGATTTGCAAGAACTTCTTCAATGTTTCTTGGTATTTCAATACCTGTCAGAGCGGTGGTAAAGGCAGAGAAATTTGGAGAAAATTTATCATACGAAACAAATTTGGAGATTGGGTGTTGAGTGCATGCTCTTACACCCTTCCTAATAGCAATAATAGCAATGGGAACTTGAAGGTCCTTTATGCTTGGTGGAATGCACCTTGGCAGGTTCAACTCTTCATCATCAATGTCATTAGTGGTCTCAAAACTTTGAACAAGAGCAGCAATTAGTTCAGATTCTTGATGTTGTCGAGCATCAGGCTTGTCACTACCGTGAGAATGCTGCTTGCGTGAATAAACAATCTCTTTCGACCGGTTTTTCTGTGACACAACAGGTTCGGTGGGTTCAGTTGGAGTGGGTAAATGTAGCTGACCAACAGGTTCTGTAGGTTCAACTGAAATGGGCAAAGGAATGAAAGGAATGGTAAAAAACGGACACTTAAGGCTCGAACTCTTCTCTAGACTCTGTTTCACCTCGAATCTCCCCCTGAAGCAAGGATTGGGAAAGAATGGTTGATTTTCAAAAAATGTGACATCTATTGACACGAACATTTGATAGAGACTAGGAGAGTAACATTTATACCCTTCCTGTGTAGATGAATATGCAATGAAAACACACTCTTCTGACTTTGGATGAAGTTTTGGCTTGATTTTTCTGTGGTCATTGACAAACACTGTGCACCTAAAGTTCTTTAGAAGGATAGATGAGGGGCAATGAAGCAAGGGATAAATTTGTATGAGGACAGACATGGGTGTTTTGAAATTGAGGACTTTTGATGGCATACAATTTATGAGATGACAAGTAGTAAGGATAGCTTCCCCCTAAAGATATTTTGGAACCAGCATGGTAGACATTAGGGCTCTGCAAACTTCAAGTAAATGTCGATTTTTCTTTCTGCTACTCCATTTTGTTGTGGGGTATCAGTACAAGAACTTTGGTGAATGATACCATTAGTTGCTAGAAAGTCTCCCAAGAGTGTTTTGAAATATTCTGTTCCATTATCAGTTCTCAAAACTTTGATTGTGGTTTGAAACTGATTTTTTTATCATAGCGTGAAAACTTTGAATGATTTTTGCGGCTTCAAACTTATCTTTGAAAAGATAGACCCAACGCGCTCTTGTATGATCATCAATGAATGTAATGAACCATCTTGTACCCTTGACATTGTGATACGAGATGGTCCCCAGACATCACTATGGACTAGGGAAAATGGACTAGACTCATTTTGGATCTTTATTGATAAATAAACCAGGAAACAAGCGTTTGAGATTGTGACTATAGTGCCACAACAGTACATCTTTATTTCAAACAGATGGTAAATCACTTTCAGCCATTGTGGCTTGTTTATCTCCGCATTCATCATTCTCAAAGTAGTAGAGTCCACCTTTCTCTCTAGCAATGCCAATCATCTTCTCCGATCCCTGTCCCTATATTAGACACACATCAGTAGAGAAATTAGCAGTGCAATTAAGGTCTTGAGTCAATTTACCGATTGACGCAAGATTGAAGACTAAATTGGGAACATGTAATACAGAATGTAAAACAAGATTTTCCGACAGGCGTATAGAACCTTTTCCAGCAACTGAAGCGAAAGTTCCATCTGTTATTTTAACTCTTACAATCCCTTGACAAGGTATGTAAGTGTAAAACAGCGACGAATTACCTGCCATGTGGTCAGACACACCAGAATCAAACACAGATTTTGCTTTTGTATATGGAAAGCAGTACCTTGATGAGCAAAATTACTATTGGCAGTTTTAGGGTTCTTCACAGAATGTTGATTGAGGAGATTTAGCAATTGGTCGAGTTGTTCTTTGTTCAAGAAAGCACCGGTTGATTCAGTACTACTGGTTCCCTCACTTTTCTCCTCAGTTGTATCTTGAAAAAGTCTTCCTTGAGCCTGCCTTTGAGGTTTCATGTCTACAGGTTTACCATGGAGATCCAGCAGCGTTGTTGTGTATGACCAAGCTTGTTACAGTGTGAGCAGTGTGTCTTTGACCTGGTTTTGGATCAGCAGGTCTGTTGGAAAAATTCTGAGGAATAAGAGCAGTAGTTTCTGCGGGTCGATCGCTAACAGGCAGGGTTGGTTGGTCCTTCTTTTCCTCTAGCATCACCCTCCGCCTGCTAGCTTCACGCTGGACCTTTGCAAAGGCTCCTCCAATTGATGGCAGTGGCCTTAGACGAAGAATTGGGCCACGTACTTTATCTAAATCCTTGTTGAGGCCTGCTAGAAATTCGTACAAACATTCCTTCTCAACATGCTTCTGAAACTTCTTGTTCTCCTTAAGATCTCCCCAATCTGCCTCATAATGCATATCTAATTCCTGCCATAACGTTTGCAGGGAATTGTAATATTCTGTGATGTCCATAGTAACCTGTTGGAGAGCCTTGAATCTATTTTTTATCATAAAAATTTGTGAAGCATTCTTTTAATCTGAGTAATTCTCCTTCACTGCATCCCGTATTGCTTTGGCAGTTCGGAGAAACAAATAAGTGCAGTTGATATGTGGCTCCATCAAATTGATGAGCCAGGCCATGATGAGTGAGTTGTTGAGTTGCCAATTGGCATAGGTTTGGTCTGTGGTATTTGGATGCTTAGCCTTGCCAGTGATATAGTCAAGTTTCCCTCTTCCTTTGGGAACGAGCTTGACAGACTGCGACCATTGGAGGAAATTTTTTCCATCCAACTTGTGGTTTCTGATCTGCGGCGAGGAACCTTCTCCGAAAGGTTGTGCAATCACAGATGAGGCCGAAGGATTGGTGCTGATTGGTGATGAAACATTCTCCTTCTCTGAACTTGTGATTGTCGGATCGAGAAGACAGCAGGATGAAGAGACGTTTGGCTGACATTCCTGAAAATGTATTTCAGTATTTCTGAATGAATTGAAAAAAATGTTTACAGAGGGCTCTTTATATACAGCTCTAACTAAAAAAGGAAACAAATTTCCACCTATCAATTAGCTATAATTCTGCCTAATAAATCATCCTAATCACAAATTAGCTATCAATCAACTAGTTGTCAACCAAATCACAGCAAGTCTTGCGGATTCTAACACTTAATCTTTCTCAGTTTGTTTGTGTTCTTTCCGTCTTACATGAAGGATCTGTTTGTCTCTGTAAAATAATTTGCTATATAATGTTTGTCCACAGTGAAATTTGCCACAGTAAATTGTAGGCATTGAAGGATGCTTGATTAAGTATTGTACATTGAACAGACAGATCCGAAATAACTACAGTTATGCACTTGCCTAATAGTACCATGACCTAGCTTGTTGAAATTAATTCTAAATTTCTGATGAAGGCCTTCTCCTCGCTGGACTTGTCAATGCATCAGTTTAGGGTCCATTTCACCATGAAGCTAACCTACAGAAGTCTTATCCATGATGCTGATGCTGACGAAGAAGTACAAGGAGCTGACACTGTAACTTGTGAGTCGGGGGAAAATCCTGGCAGTGGCAACCACTTCAAAACACAATGGGATGATGATTGTCCATGGAGTGAGTGGTATTCTGCTGAGGACCCCGTGAAAGGTATTCACTGTGTTGTGTGTATAAGTGTCTGCCTTAAATTAGTTGCATAGATTTGTATATCCACTTAGTTTTCTTCTGTTTTTCCTTGTTGGAAAACGGTTGAGCTTTTTTGCTGTGTAAGTAATCTCAATGATTTTGCATTAATATGAATCTAGGAATTGACTTGGTTGCTGTATGGCGGGAGAAGACCATTGAAAGCTCTCTAGAAATGGCTGAGCTAGAAAATATTTCTCCGCATGAAGCTGATAAGTGGTTCATCTGTCCAAACATCTGCATAGATTCGTAAGGAGATTTTCTCTATATTCTAGTTTTTGAAGATATTGTTTGGTTCTCTACCATTTTGTATCTTCACACATCAGGAAAGATTGTATATCTCATCCTTTCATGTTTACTAGTATTATTGTGCAAGAGGTATCAAACCCATATGTAGGAATTGTACTAGATAGATTCGTAGCAGTTTATATTCCTTAATTTGAGGGATTTAATTAGGATATGATTACAAGATAATTCTTGATCTGATTAGGATATTATTTCACATTTTGTATACTGATTTCAAGGAATTGATTTCCTAATTTGTAGCTAGGTTCAAGTGTATATAAACAATTATGTGATATACAGTAAATAAGAAGGAAAAAATATTTTTTCTCCATCTCTCTTTTTTGTCATTCTCTTTATTTTACCACAAATACCTTAGTCCCAAATACACATTATCTTTATTGTTCAAAATTAGAATGGCTAAGTGGATTACAATTTAAGAATAAAAAGATACAATCAACTCAATTTCTTGCTCATTATGACACTCAAAAAATGTTCTTAAAAATATTGGACCCAAAATTTTTAGGTAGGAGCCCAAGTTCTATTATCCTGTATAGTGGACAAAATTTTTGTTAAGGCGTAAATTTGACCAAAATTTCCAAGGACATTAATAACTCGGTAATATATTAGGCTTTATTTTTTGTTATATGTCCGAGTAGGGCTAGTGAGTGTTTGGTTTATTTTATTATCTCTTCAAATACGTATTTATGTTAGTCCATATTTGTAAAAAATTGGAAACACGTCGATATTAAATTCTTTAATTCTCTATTTACTTAGTTTTTTTAAGCTAGTAATTAAAGTGCACATGAGACAATGTATTATGAGTGACAACAAACACAAAAATATTAAGATATGTAATTTTTATTTTCTTTATGATGATTCGAAATAATTATGAGAAAATGACTTATAGAGTTGGTTACTATACGCCTGTAAAATTGGCACTCATTTATTTTCTTGATAATATAGAGTGCCATAAATACGGTAGATGTACTTAACCAAAAATGAAAAACTCTCCGTTGACTTTAGCGAAAATGAAATTTAATTATTTTCATTACGTCACTGTTTATAATCACTTATTAATAGGGAGGATATTGCAACGAGTGATAATTTACTAAGTGGTCCTCGTAAATGCATTTGTTTTTCCATTATTTATTTATTTATTTTGTTGTGTTTGATATAAAATCACTCTGCATACACATTGTTTTGGGCCTCAAGTGCTCTCCAGTAGAAATGGTCCATAAGAATCGTTTATGGGTTTACATTACAAGAATAGGCCCATTATGAGAATAACAAATTAAAATTATTTATTTATAAAGTTTTTTTTTTTGGCCATTACTATGCAAATTTTGACAATTTTTTTTTTTTAAATATAATATTAGATATCAACCAATTGTGCACATGGGTGTAAGTGTACTCATGAGTTAAATGAACGAAACTGGCCCTTGATTTTAAGAGTAAGTTCAATAAAAGAGCCTTTGAAAGCCTCATTCCTTTAGAGCTTCCCCATCAGTTTAGTTGATTCTATTTGTTAAAATAACTCACAAATACTACATTTTCTATTTTATCTGCTCACTTTTCAGTTATCTCATATTTATATTAGCTATTTCGTCTAATGACTATAATTATAGTTATTTTTTAAACTTCGGATTAGCTATTTTACCTATGACTAAAATTTTAAAATTTTTTAAATATTTTTATTGATATAGATAAATTTAAAACTAATATTGATAACAAAAAATTATCTTTTTGATAGCTAAATATTACTTTTTTTATATTTTTTTTTACAAAATTATTGAATTTGCATATCAATATGGATCTCTTATTGAAGTATATTTTACAAGTAAACTATACAAAAATATGTTACATAAATAAGTTATAACATTTTCAAAAAGATAAAAGGAAAAGAATAAAAATAAAATAATAGGGAAATAGAGAAAATAGAGAAAGAACTAGGGAGAAGAGAGATAAAACATTATAGGTACGCTATAGGGAATATGTATTTTTTCCTAAATACTATAGCAATTATAAAAATTGCCAATGGTTTGCCTCATTTGGTGTATGCATGTTTTTAGCATTTTTTTTTATAGTTTTATTAGCTAAAATGGCTTTAAAAAAAATATTCAGCCAATTTGTTTGTAATGTTGCGAAATGGCATATGGCTAAATAATAGCTCGGCTATGCTAATATAACTAGAGATTAATTTTATAATTGAGATTTTATGTATGAATTTCTTATATAAAATCGTGCAAGTGTTGACAAGCGTTGACGTGTAAGATAGCGAGTATTGACACGTAGAAAATAAAATTTTAATTTTATAATTAAAGAATTATTCCTTTTATATGTGTCAATATATGTATAATAATATGTAATAAATTTTTACATACAATCATATATAGAATTTCTATCCTTAAATTTAATACTCTGTTACCAGAGAGCCGAACAAAAACACAGTAAAACTAGACGAGGCTTAGCGACATCCAATCCATACAATATTGTCTCCTAAGCGTTGGTTTGCTTTCAATTTTTAAAAGAAGAAAAATTTATGACTAAAAAAATAAAATATATTTAGCTTAAAATTTTTAATTAAGTCGTACCAAAATAACAAGTAAACTAAATTTTAAAAACTTTGCGGATAAGAAGTACTCTATAGTTTTTAATCCAAAACCCAAATAATAAAAGTTACATCCAAACAAACCATTTATTGTTTGGATGATTCACATCCAACTACCCAGCTACCTCAATAAATGTTGCCCCATATTTTTTTTGTGGAAATTAATGTTGCCCCATTTTTCGCTATATAATGGTTGTACCATTCAAGGTTTCGAGGTAAGGATACTTACGAAAAAGTTAATTGTAATTAGAGACAAATCCAGATTATAAGTTTTATTACAGTAATAGTTAGAGACAGAATTGATTCACATTATAAATTTATTTTATACATTGTAATACTTTATAATTTTTTCTTTATATAAATAAAAATACATACCGATATTAATTAGTCATGTGAATTAGGCATAAATTAAATTTATGTTAATTTGAAATTGAACCATGTGGTTATCGCGGCTCTTGCTTTATTTTATTTTAGATTAATTTATTTGATTTGGGCATATTCATAACAATAGCAAAATTTTGACACGACTTGTTAGCCCTCCGCCAAATTGGGAATCCAGTGAAAGAAGAGAAAAAGAATTCACAAATTTAAAACCATACTATTTTACGAAATTCATTCATGAGTCTTAGTTTAGTAATACAGATATTTTTTAAAATTCGGTTGTCAATGTTTATTTAAAAAACAATAATTTACAGAAAAAAGGTATTACCTTAATAGTCGGTAAATAAATTTAAAATCTTGCTTTGAAAATTACTGTGTGGCGAAAGATAAAAATGTACAGTGATTTTTTCATTGTAAAAAAATAAATCTAGGTGCAGAATAAGAATTAACATTTATATAGGATATTAAAAGCAGAATGTGAAAAATGAAAATTTATGTAAAAGTATTAATTTTTTTCACCCTAATTAGTTTACTCTAATGAGGCTGTCCTTATTTTCCCTATTTACGCAAAAATTATGTTAGTGTACAAGAAAATAATAAGAATATTTATTGCATTAGGTTACTGTAAAGCATCAAACAACATTGTATTTAATTTTTCTCACAATAATTATAGAATTATTTTTCTCGGCCTTCCAAGGCCAACAACTGGGAATTACTAATTTCATTAATTTTAATATCGTCAATATTTCTTCTTGCTAAAAATAGGTGTTGCATTATTGCAAAATCAATCAACTTGCTACAATCACACAAAAAGCAAACCAAATAAGAAACAGACAAACATGACTAGGAGCAAGGCCACGTGTACAATTTACAAACGTTCATCCTACCAAACATTATGTACAAGAGTGCAATGGTTACACATGTTTTGTAATCACAGAAATATTATTTTTTTAAATAAAATTACAAAAAATATTAATTTATTTTTTTTGTATAATTATGCTTTCGTGACAAAAAAATAAAATAAATAAATTTATGAGTCAGCGTCAGATTCTCTTTTCGCTAATGGAAATCTATATCTTTGTACTTCATCCTAGTCGGTATTGAATAAAAGTCGAAAACAAAAGATTATTGGGTAAATTACAATTTGCCCCCACGAGGTTTACAAAAAGTTTAGAATACCCCCGAGATCTCTGAAATTATATTGTCCCTCGTGAGGCATTATTTCGATTTTACTTCACCCCCAAATTTTTTTCGATAAAGTGAAAACCAGATTATTTGTTAAAATAAATAAAAAATTTCCAAAAATAACCCTTAAATAGTCCCCTTTATCTACTTTTTTGTTATAACTTTTTCAAAAAATAAATTATATGTATAAATGTAATATACTTTTCTAATAAATGTGATGTTATTTATTTATTTTTATCAAATATGAGCTTAAAAATTTATAAAATAAGGAAATGAAGCGAGAGTTATATGGTCTTTTACATAAAAATCAAAATTGAGTTATGATTTGGGGGGCAAAATGTAATTCCCAGTTAGAAACCTCATGGGGACAAAGAGTAAATAATTAAATTTGTTTTGACTGATTTAAATGATTGATAAAACGTATAGTTGCTTTTTTTTTTTTTTTATAATCAAAATTGCTAGTTGCTTAAATCCACTGAAAATTCGTGTTATCTTTTTCTATTATCACAAATAAAAACAATGTAATTCATTTCATACTGAGTAGTGATGACAAAAATGTAGCCGTCACAGTGGGAAAGTCAGCGAAAGACGGAAGAAAAAAAGCACGAATCGGAGTTTATCTTTCCCAGAATAATTTTATTTTCATATTGAAAAAATCCAATAATGGTCCAAATAGTTCGGACCAAAGCTCTATTGTGTCCCTCGTATAGTTCTAAATGACATGATAGAGTGGGATTATCATTTTCCGGAAAGGCTGAAAAGATGATTCAATCGAGGGTATGAGATGTATCGAGGGCCATGCTGTTGCCCGGAATTGGAAATAGACTCCTAAGATAGATTGTTCGAGATTTTGAGCGGTACCTAAAAGTGCGTGCATGAGTTATCTCAAGAGACTCCAATGTTGTTTTAGTAAGCACAAAAAAATCAAAAGGTAAAGTGCAATGTACTTAAAGAAAAATATTAAATTGTTGAATTTATAAAGAAAAAATATAAATTGTCTATTCAGTTGATAAATGATAGTATTTATAGTATAATGTATTAACTAATCATGTAAACAACTGTGAGTGGCCAAAAGATTAAAAATTTGCTCAATTAATTTATTATGCATGTAATATAACTTACACATCTACACACTCATCACAAATACACAATAAAAATCACAATGGTTGAAACAATTATGAAAGTTAGGGGGTGTGCATATACCAGTTAAATCGAAAAATCGAATCAAACCGAATTCATTCGGTCCAATCTTTTTATTTTTTTTTAATTTCGGTTCGGTTCGGTTTTGTAAAATTAAAATTTCTGATTTTTCGATTATATCAGTTTAGTTCCGATTTTTATATTAACTTTACTGGTTCAGTTCGGTTGAACTAATTTATTTTTAAAATAAAACTATTTTTTTTAATTAGGGCCACGAATCACGATAGATATATCGGTTTAAACATTCTAATAATTTTTTTATTATTTTCTTTGTAATTTGATTTTTAGTTTGGAACCGGACCGGATTCTATTTTTTTGGTTCGAACCGGTTCAATTTTGAAAATATATTTTTTTCGGTTTGATTTTATAATTATACAATTCGATTGGTTGGATTTTTTTCGGGTTCAGTTTGGTTTGGAACTGAACCGATCGATGACACCCCTAGTTTTGTTAGAAACAATTAATATTTTAACAAAAATAATTAATAGTAGATTTACCTTTTAGAGATCTATGTAGCGGTTCACCGGATATTTCTAGAAAGTAAAATATTGTTGTGTAACATTTATATCCAAAATTTCTCTGTTGATAAATTAATTGACATATTTTAAAAAAAATAGTATGAATGCTCTAAACTCATTCTAAATTATAAATCAAATCAAATGACTAAATAGTGATTCAGAGAACTAAAGCAGTTATTTTACAATCACTTATACAGTCATTGTCTCCAATTTTTACAACTCTAGAGCCAAATTTGTACATTATTGTAACATTTGGGAACCGAATGGTCAGATTTTCAAACTTCAGGGACGTTTGGACATTGTTGCTTCAATTTAAACTATGTGGAGCAAATACAACTTGAATCCAAACTATGGGGGCCACTACTGTAGTTAAACCGAAACCATTAGCTGGCGGGCTGTTATTCGGTGGGATTTGTCCGTTTCCCTCTTTTGACTTAACGAGGAATGTATTTGAAAATTTTAGCTATCTAAAATTTAAATATATTCAAATAAAAACGCTATCAAATTTTTAATCAACAAAACTTAATACAAATATAAGCACCTATAGAGAGAACACTATCGAAATTTCTTTTGTAAGGACAAATTTCTCACATATTCTAAAAATGATAAGAGCATTCACACTAGCTTTTCTCATTAAATTTTTAAATTTCATTTTCTAAATCTTTAAATATTATTTTTTAGAAACTCTTTTCTCTTACAAAATAGAAATTGATTATTTTCAATTTTTCTAAAATTAATTTTCTGCATAATTAATTTGATAATATATACATACAAAAGTTTTAAAAATTATTTTTAAAATATGTTGGTGTATGTTTTATATGTTGGTGGAAAAAATTTATTTTTAATAGAAAAATGATGAATAGTAATATTTTTATTTGGAAAAATTATTGTTATAATTTTAGAAAATTTTTAAAAATTGAAAAATTAAATTTATATAATTTCTCTTTATTTTCTCCGTTTACGTTCTATTTGAGAAAAGAAAAATGCCTAAGACTTGTGTAAATGCTCTAATGCAGGTGTTTTAAAAGATATTAAAATTGCTTCCAAATTTTGAAATTAAAGTATGATTTGTACTTACTATTCAATTGATTTTTGACATGAAAGAACAGAATTGGCCATCGTGCCAGCAAAATGCGACCAGATCTAAGTCTTTCAAAAACTATTAAAAACTTGTCCAAATACATTATCACGCCCAGAATCCCTATAAATCCGGAAACGTAAACTGAAAAAAATATATATATAACAGTAACTAATCTCATACCGACATTCTGTCATAATACATATAAATGGAACATAAGTATCTAATATGACAATATCATCATAATAATAGATACATAATAAATGATCCAGGCAGCAACATCATGTTGCAAATACATAATGTCATCGAGCTGCATGCTTGTACAAAATAAAAATAAAGTCAGAACTAAACCTCAAGTCCAAACTCTGAACACCATCAGCTCGAAACCAGCTCCACTCTAACACTATTCTCCACCAAAATTATGTCTGCTCCTCTAGCAAGTCAGTACCACGATCTGACCCTACATCACCATGTGAGTACATATACAAACGAAAAAGATGTATTTGTCAAATTATAAACCAAAAGATAAAGGGGAATCTACAAAGTATGAACTAGATGTATGCACTTGCAATTCACTGAAAACCCTCATGCTCCCATCTACAACGTATGCTCATAAATTCTAAATAACATTATGGTATGTTTGCAACATGCGTTAAAACCTAGAAGTTATCCTGAGATGTACCACTACAAATGGTGACATATATTATGTAACAGAGCTACAAGTAATGCGATAATTGCATGTAATAAATACTAAAGTATACCGTGTATTAAGGTATACCAACTACCCCCAGATTCCAGAGTGCTATACATCAAATGACCAAAGTGGAATCACGTAGACATCCCATGCCTCCGACTACGAAGACATCACACCGCATACCTTTGCTATGGTTTGCTACTAACTGTGACGCAACCAAGCCCCCTTTACCCACGGTATCGCAACTACTAGTAAATGAGTAGGCCTTTCTTG
>MKEJ01028587.1:0-16244 GCA_001753735.1 Embelia ribes
TAAAAAGCTAAAATGATGATTATTATGAAAAAAACCCATGCATTGGTTAGTTGATATGATGTGATCTTCACAAATTGCATCTAAAATTTGACTGTAAAAATGGATATAATTTTATTAATATCTAGTAAATAAATTTTAAAATTTATTTTAAGAGGTAGTATTGAGTTTGTGGAGTGGGTTTTCCTTATAAATAGGCTTCTAAAATATACCAATTATTTTAAGCTTATTCTTATAATTAGTGAAAAAAAAAGTAGAACCAAATTTTTAAAATAATCCCAAGACTGATTCTAAAAACACTTTTAGAAAATAGAGGTGAATTTCTACAAATATATTTTCAAAAAAAGAAGAAGAAAAGAAAAGAACCAACCATCAAACAACAATCTCAAAATGGGCCCCAAAACTGTCCCTCAAACTACAGACCATCGACATTACAATCGAAAGTTTATGGACCACATAGATATTGTTTTTAAACTTAAGCGGCCATTTCTGTAATTAACTCAGATATCAAACACTCGCCAGTTACAAGCAACAGAGGAAAAGTCACCAATTCTCTCTCTCTCCAGAGAGATGGAGAGACTGCCAGCAGATATATGTATGAAAATATTCCGTCTGTTGGATCATCAGAACCTAGCAACTGCTCTTCAAGGTAACATTTAGTTACTAAATTAATATTTATAATTTACTAATTTTCTTTAGCTCTGTTAATTGATTTGTTCTTTTGATAAATGGGTTGAAGTTCAAATGATTTGATTTCTTGTGGTGTTTGGAAGCCTTAATTGAGGTGAGATCTGAAATGGGTTTCTTTGAATTATTGTAAAATTGTAATTTTCATGCATATGGATCTCTTTGATTAGTTTCAATTTTCATGATCGCTATTCAGTTGGTGAATTTTCTATTTTTATTTAAAAAGAATTGTTTGTTTTACTTGAGTATTCATTTCATGTGTAATCTTCCTATATGTGAATATGTTATTAATTACCGTGAGATGTGATGGTATTTGAACATCCTAAAAATTTATACATACGCTTGAATTCGGATGGGAAAATATTATACATATTGGAAATCATGTACAAAAACCGTATAAACAATTATGTGGTTGAATGATGGGCATTGATTTTGATTTTAAGAAAAATATCAATGCACAAGATCCAGTCAAATAGGTGTTTGGTACAATTTCTGTAGATGATTTTATGTACCAATACCATTAGTCGACGAGATAAAGTTCTCATTTTTATGAAATTTCTAATAATATTTTTTCTTCAATTCAAAATGTATAAATTTTGATGCATAAGGGCTTTTACTTTGATCACAGATCTTTCCTCTTGTTAAAGTGCACCACCAAATTAGTTTGATTTCTTTTTTGATCAACTGTGACTATAGTTTATGACTGCTAATAATTGAAATTATTGGCATTTTTCTTTGTAAGTGTGCAGGAAGTGGAAAATATTGGCCTCAGATGATATATTATGGTATAATCTCTTCGAAGAGCGATGGGGATCCGATCGTGCCACATTTTTTACCCCTTTAGATTCATCTAAGCCGTGGAAATGTGTCTATGAAGTCCAAGATCGATGTGATCGAGTTGGAATGTGAGCTTCTATTTCTTGCTTACAAATAACTTTTTTTTATCTCATTAGTAATAATCGTTCTCTAGCATTTAACTTTTGAGATTAAGTACTAAATCTCGAAGCTCTAGTATTTTCAATAATCATCAAGTTTCTATAAATACTTTTCACTTCGTCTTTTAAGAATAAGGCATCTGAAGCATATTTGCCTATATCAAATGTTTTAAATTCTTTTAAGTTAATCTTGTTTTTGTGAAATGATTATTTATGTACTTCAGAGGACTGAAGATTATTAGAGAAGGCGGCGATTACTACCTCGTCCATCAGGGTGAAATTCAACGTCATTTAGGTTCGAGACAATCACCAAAAAATAGCAATAGCTATTTATTAGAGAGCGAATTTGGCAAAGAGGAATCTATCGAGGAGGAGCCAAAAATGGGGATTTTAGATCGAATTCTATTCTTCATTGGAGACCTAGAAACAGCTTCATCGTGTGCAAAACGGAGTCGATTAGCATGAGTTATCGGCATGGCAAAAAGATGGCATTCCTAACTGCTTTCACACGTGATTTTTTACATAGTCGTTATTCTTAATATATTTTTTTGCATGTATTTTCCCATGGTTGTATATGAAAATGGACCGTCTCGTCCTAAGCCGATACGTTCCAAAATTTTGTTGTAACCAGAAGTTTGTAAAGTCTTAACAGACCGAATGTATTTTATTTTGTTTTTTCTTAAAGCATATGCTTATATATAAACAACATAGTGCACAAAGCTACCGCATCCGATGTACACAACCTTACAATGTTCCCTATTATATCTTTGCGTTGCCTGTGCTATTGCAATTTTGGCAACATGCTTTTGAAATTAAGTAGCATTCAATACTGCTGTAAGCTTTTAGCATGTAAGAGTGGTTTGGGTTAAATTGGAGCTTTCAGCTTTTTTCATTATTTCTCAATTAATTTTAGTGGGATGCTCCTTATATTTCTGCACGTTCTTTTTGGTTTGTAATAATAATACATATACCTTCGAGTTTTTCAGCTTTTAATAGAAAAAAGTATTCATTGTTAGATTGATAATTTCGGGTTCATTGTGCGTTGTAAAAACGGAGTAGCCGAATGCTTAAAAGTTACAACCCAAACAAGCCATTATTACCAAATGAATAAACGAAAAAACAATGGTTCGAGTTGAGGACATTCTAAATAGATACACAAGAATGATCAAATTCATAGCATTAACTCGAAGAACCAGCAGACTTAAAAGAGAAAAATAAGTAAAATTCAGTTGTTACACACATCCACCGAATACAAATTACCTAACGAGGGGGAACAAATTTAGAACTCAGTTGATCTAATAAATTTAGAACCCCACTTGGTAAATATTAAAGAAGGCATAAAAAATTACAAAACGACTAGCAAAAATTGTAATAACTGGAAATAAAAATGTAACCATCCAATCCTACGGGTCCTCTAGCTTCACTAATACCCACGGACAAAAATATTAATTAACTTTTTTATAATGTAGATAGATACGATCTTCACTTTGCCAAGAGAGCCTGCCATTTTCAAGCTCCCTTCAAACATTGTGGCATCCACCCTCTTGTTGGATATATTTCCAGAAATAATACAATTTTGCAATATTTGTGGAAAGAATTAGGTGGTGATTTTAAAATTTCCCGAAAAATGATTGATACTACTTGCGGATCTCACGCAGCATTGAGCGGCTCTGCTTCGGTGTCTTTTTCCTTCATTGGGTTCCAAGTTTCAGCCTCTGCAATGATTTCAATTGCGTTTGTAAATTAAAATACTTGAGAAACAAGTTATTTTTATCAATAAGCCAATATGCGCATTCCATAATTGAAAATACCGTATGAAATTGTACAACATGTGTTTTTACAGGGACTTTACTACATAGGAGTACTCACTTGGCTTATCAGCAATCCCCGAGAGCCGCTTCTGTAGGATAGATGCCACGAATAGGAAGATCGAGCACATGCCGAACATTACGGTAATTGGGAATGCATTTACCTACAAATACATACAAAAACTTCAGATGAAAAAACAACACACCACGGAGTAATACAAAAAGAACAGAGGTTCCATATGTTTAACACATGATAATAGAGCTTAATTTGACATGGCTATGCTTAAAACTAGTATTAAACCCTAACCTTTACACTGATCCCACAAGTGATGGTTATACTGTTTCGCTAACCAACTGAAAATCCTTGTTCAAATCTAAAATTGAAATTCCCAATTCTTTAAGAAACACTATTTTCGGGCTTTGCATGGCAAAAACAGTAAGCACAGATGGCTGAAGCAGTGGATACTTGCATATCTGTTGGTTTAGATTGGGAAGGTGACATAAAAGGCTCACCTTTAGCAATAATCCCAATTGTTGCTCAATGACCATTACCTTCTATCAAGTTAAGTTGTAATTGAGCTAGTCACTAATGTGACATTTTAACAATAGTTGTTGGATGGTTTTTACATGGCATTTGAATATCATAATTGTTGTATGTTAAGCTACTCATAAAATTGATATTGGTGGTGCTTAAAGCTCTAACTTGAATATTTCTATAAGCTAGGGCCATGAATGCTTCCATTATCACTTGAGGGTCACGGCTTCTACCTTGGACTACGTACATCATACCCTCCCAGACTCCCGCAATGCGGAAGCTTTATGCATTGGGTAGTCATACACATAATATTTTGAGTGGAACAATGGAACAAAACTAATACGAGTTCCTCACTAATCAGAAAATTTAACAACAGTATTTAACTGAAACAATGAAATAAAGTCAATCCAAATTACTTACGTTGTATAGCACAATGCATACGAATACGTTGAGAGGGATACGGAAGAAGTTCATTATGGTGCTTCTGGCTTCCTCTGGAATGTATTGGGACCTCATCTTCATAATGGATGGCCAGAATATACCCACGCAAGCCTCAAATGTACAGAAGCCGAGGAGCTGAAGACAACCTGAGAAAGAGATGCTCCCACCCTTCACGTTGGAAGGAACAATGAAGAACTGTTCCATAAAAGAAAAAAGTTAGATATACATCAACAGCAGAAGGTGCCACATAAGCACTAAAAATGGAATCATGTTTGGGATCGAGATGATTTGATTTCACAAGGATTAGAATATCTGATACATATTCTGTAAATGGTAATAATTTTATCAAGCCTTTGTGCTCATGGATTTGAATAATTAGTGTCCGACAAGATCTTAAAACCAGAAGCACTTCCAGAAAATGAAGTATAAATTGGATACTTACAGTAGTCACAATAGGAAGGAGGAGGGCGGCTGCAGAAACTACAAAAACAATCTGCATGTAACCTTCAACTCTAATAGAAGAACGAGCCATTAAGCGAGATGCAATTGAGCTTCCCAACATAGACGCCAACATGAAGGTTGCAAAAATGAATCCGTGGGGAATCTCTTCCTCATTAGGACTCAAAGCTGGAGTCCACAGGAACACAAATGTGTACATTGAACCTTCAAATAGGGACTGTATTGCACCCAACAACGCGATCTTCTCATCTAAATCATTGTGGATGCTAAAGTATTAGTTTAGACAGAAAATTAAAAAATGTCAAAAAGAATTACCCCAGAGAGATTATTTAAGAACCATAAAGAACTCGCACATATGTATTTAAATAAGGTCTATTTCTCAAAGTTGGTCACATTAATTTATCGGCATCACTTTACATGTCATTATGGACAATGGAAAAAGTATATAACTAACAAAACAATAAAAGAAAACACTGCAAGGTTCAGGAATCAACCTGAAGCAATGGCCACAGCTGCAGCCTTGAATTGGGTAAGTAAATCCTTGTTCTCAGAGGGATCTCCATAGTTTTCAGTCCATGATGACATAATAACGGCCATTCCAATGGCAAGAAAACAAGCAGCAGCATCAAAAGGAGCCACAGGCCCAAGATTCAGGCTATCAACAAGCATGTTCCCAAACAAGCCAGACAAAATAGCAACTAAACCGTTACCGAGAAATATTGCCTTTGAGAATGTCAATGACAACCATTGGGACTCAAATCCTCTCTGAACAATAAAAAAGGCAGTGATATAGATCAGAATGATGTAAATTTAAAATCCAAAGAAACAAAAACCCAGTAACTGTCACAATGTGACCATTAAGCAACACTGTGAATCAACAACCTCTTACCTTGAAATGTTCTGCCACAAGCCATGACTCAAATGCAGAGAAAAGTAGAGATGTCGCAATTCCACCCAAGATGCGTCCCAGCATGAGAACCTTGTAGTGAGGAGAATGCTTGGTGATACAGCTCAGTATATAGGTAATGCAATAAGTCACACAAGCTCTTTTCCGACCCCTATATTCAGAATCTAAAAGTGTCAAAAAGAATCAAGAAATAATGCACGTGAATTTTTTGTACAAAATTTCAAGGGAAAGTCTTACTGTTTGTCTGCCAAAGACCCAACAATTGTCCCAAACAACATGGAGGATCCAAAACCAGCAATAAAGAGTTGCCCAATATCTCCTTTTCCATATCCATACTGACTGTATAGATAGTAAACATACGGACCTTGCAGCCAATCTCCAGCTGTTAAAAATTAAAACTTACATATTAGATAATTCACAATATACTGTTCATATTATACCTTATATACCAGACAGATGCATCCAATGAACTCAAATATAGTTCTTAAGTAGATTGATGCACCCAGAATACGGATCAAAAAACATAGCCCTGTCTAATTATTTTCCAAATCTTGCTCTAATTTTCTTTAAAAAATTTACTATTGTAATTTTCTCTTGTCAATAGTAGCACCGAATAAATTTAGCATATTAGAAACCACCCCTCAAATTTGAAAAATATCTCAATAAATCGCATTGATCACAACTCTAATTAGCATTAATAAGTGCCTCTCTTTTAGGCAACTCCATCAACCCGATTTTATCAATCAAAATGACAATCAATGAAGCCACAAATCCAAAAGACTTTCTTAACAATCGCTCCCCATATAAACACCTTAAAGAGTAGAACACACTAAATCATAAATCAAGACACATTATCGCTCACAAAATGCAAAACAAACCAAATTATTTCCACATTAGAAAATGATTCACGTATAAACAATCACATACTGAAATTTAACAAAACACCCATGCGCTTAAATCATGTGTGTTGATCATATTTACAAGAAAACGATCAAAGCAGAGGATTTAATCACGTGGGCGTTTGTATGAGCATACCGTTACATCACATGGGCGAGTGTTCATTTCTGTATACGATTTTATGTGAGTATATCATTACTCATTCCTACTTTGTCTCATTAGCCAACAGGAGAGTACTAGCTACCCCATACGAATCATCAAGATCCAACCATTCACCAAAATGTCAAGCTAGATCCGAAAGGATTCGACAAATGCACAATCCAATTTCTATCATACATACAATATACAGCCACTGCATTAAGGATTTAACCACATAGTTGCCTGTACATTTCTGTATATGATTTTATGTAGATAAATCATTTCCTAGCTACTCCATTCTAATCATCTAGATCCAATCATTAAAAAAAATAAAATTCAATCTAGATCCAAAACAATTGGATAAATTCACAACCCATATTCAATTACCCACACAATAAATAACAACTACATTGAGAATGAGCGAGATCGGAGGTGAGATTACCCATCATGAGAGAGTAGACGAGGAGATAATTATTCTTGAACGAATTGAAGACCTGAGAAGTGTTGATCCGATCCCTGTTGCTCTTGCTCAGCTCCAGCGCCGCCACCACGGCCGAGAGGCCGCCGAATACGACGTAGTAGAACAGCTCCATTGCTGCCGGACGAATATATATATATACACAGAGAGAGAGAGAGAGAGTGGGAGCTGGTGGAGGTGAGGGGGGACATTTTATTGGGATAAATTACATTAATAGTCCCACAGTTTTGACTAATTCTTTATTTTTTCCCTAGTAGTTTACATTGATAGTCACCAAATTTCGGAAGACTGGGATTTTGGTCCCAGATTTTTGAAACAATTGATCTCCTTCCTTCATGTTCACCACGGTAGGAGATGAAAGCATCATCATCATCATCATCGTCATCACCCAATACTTAAAAGCTCAATAAATTGATAATACGAGGGGCCAATTATTAATACGATAATAAATAAATCATTTTAAAAATTCCTTCTCAAGTCCAAGTCATTATTAATTAAGACTGTCAAAGCCCTTTTGTATGAATTTTTTTAAAGCTGTTGTCATTCATCCCAAAAGTTTTATTAGGAAAGTAGTGTCATAGCAGCAGCAGCAGCATTGGGTGACCAAATATATCATTTTTTTTTTCCAACTTGGAATCAAATCGGTTTGGCTTTCAAAATTAATAAACGAATAAAACAAACAGGTTTTTGGTATATCTCTCTAGCATAATTTTGTTATGTGTCATTTGCCATTTAATTGTCACACTGTGATTTTAACATTGGTTTGTAACTGAAACTCTAAAAGGCTGACCTTTTTTTAATCATTTGTTCCTTCATCTTAAAATTAAAATACTACAAGTAGCTAGGTAGAAATGTACTATTTTAATGGCATTAATTTGTTAAAAAGTGTTCATGTGCCTAATTTGTAGGTTGCCTTGTACTCGCAGCAAGATTAATTGCCAACTTTTATTGTCTTTTTTATTATAACAAATCCTTATGTTATGAAAGCTCAACTTAAATGTACTTTGAAATAGCTTTTGAAAGTTAGTTTGGTGCTAGTTTCGAGGAGATACGGTAGCTTATTTTTATTTAAGAAAAAATTAAGATATATCAAACTTATAATTTATAAGTTATTTAGGTTAAAATAACAATTAAGCTCTGATTAAAAATTTGATATTCAAATACTGTCCAATTTTTAAACAAATAAACAGATAAGTTATAAATTAAAAATTACAGCCAAATAAGCGCTTAATATGCATATAGCCATACAAATCGATTTTGAAACACATGATGGATTAGTGTTTTTGTGTTTCCGATTCAAGAGTTAGATTTAAAAATTAAAAATGGTTATTTCCAATAACAAAATTAATTTATGGGTTTATCCGGTAGTATCTTATAAGCCAAAAAGAGGCTGCTTTTGTTTTTTTTTTTTTTTTAATTTGAAAATAATTGAAAACATTCAGCTTAATATTTGCAACTTATTCAAGCCAAAAGATATAAATTTTCAATTTAAAAATTGAATAGTCAAATGTATTTCAATTTTTAAGTTAAAAAAATAAAAATAAAATATTGAGCTTAAAAATTGCAACCAAACAACCCCTAACGCTAAAATATGATATTTTTGAAAAAGCGAGATGAATTAGATTAAGCCCCTTTTCAATAACATATGAAAATTTGTAAAACTCTCTCTAATCTAATTCATAAGATATTACCGCTTCTTTTTCAAAATAATAATAATAATAAAATAAAATAAAGAGAGTTTGGTACCTATAAATATTCACTATTTTTTTAATACGTACTATCATTTTAATTTTCGTACTCTTAAATTTTGACATGGGTTGGTGAGTAATTGCAACCCTTTTTTAATCATTTTTCCTTGACCTCAAGAATATTTTTAAATTTCTAGATCTAGAAATTCAAATCCTATAAGTAGGTGGTATACTAATTTAAATGATAGTATTAATTTATCATAAAAGTGTTCATGTGCCTACTTTTTAGTTTGCCTTCCACTTACAGCAAATACTTAATTCGCAAAGACTTATTGTCGTGCTAAATAATTACAAACGGAAGACAAATTATTATCAATTTTTTAATTAAAATTAATTATAGTAATATTTTTTCTGCTTATAAAAATATTAACATCAATAATTTGGTTTTAAAAAATTCGGGGTACACAGAAAAAACAAATCACTTGAGAGAACAAATTCTTTATTTTCTTCAAATCTAACTTTAGTAGACTTGGAAGTAGCTTGGTAAAGTTGGAAATATAAAATTTACCAAATCTACCTTGATAGTAATTATTATCGAAATAGTGCTAATGCTATTGATTATTCAATTATCAGACTTTTAATAATTTCTTTTTCAAAAATAGAAAGTAAATTGAAATTAGCTTACAACTCAGAACTTGGAAACGGTTTAAATATGTGTGTTCCACTTCATTTTTGTTTCTTTTACTAAACGAGTAGACCAAAGGCCTAGTTTTAGGATGGACTTGCTCAATGAGTCGAACTTAAGCTTTGTCGAGTTCAGGCCCCCAGCTCTAAAGCCGCTAAAGTATTAACCATGAACATCATATACAATAATATAAAATGAGAGACTCAACCCAGACTTATGCCAAGTGGCGTCCCACATTGTGTGTCACAAATATTTTTATTATTTATTAATAATTAAAAGTTAATTTAACAAAAATTTAGAGGTTACGTCCATGCACGGATTGGAAATTATACATGACTTATAGGATGAAATCAAAACGTGTATCTGTGGGGACATAATTAATACAATTAAATGTATATATTATTGCATGTAGTATCCAAAACGGAATAAAAATTACATAACTATTGATCTTTATTTGTAACAAATATATACATCATATACAATAAATTAAAAAGAAAGTCTCCAAACAATATTGTGCCAAGTGTTATATCTAATTATTTAATATTTGAACACACTTAAATAATATACTAAGAATTAAATTAAATTTAATGAAATTGAAAAATGAAATAATTGTACATAATAACACATAAGTTACATAAAATAAACAACAGACACATAATAAACTTTTATCATAAATAAATAAAAACGTATTCTATACAAAATTGAATTTTTTTTCAATATATGTGAGAATTTATAGAGCTATAAAAGGAGCATTTATACTCCAAAGAAATGAAGCCACTCATTAAATGAATATGAGAATTTATATAATCATAAAGTTGTCATTTATACTCCAAAAAAATAAATTAAGCAAAATGCTAATTTATTATAGCATTCCTTTCTCCTATCTTTATTGCATATAAATATTATATATTTATCATCACATAAATAATATTTTGGGTTCATATAAATTTAATATTTTTATACATGAAATATTGTATATAATTTCGTATAGTTATAGTAAAGGGCAAAAGAGTTTTAAGCTTTAAAATTAGTACAAAAATCAACAAATGGTGTTCATTTAAAATTTATTCAAACTTAAGATACTGAATTGAATAAAATTGAAACTAGTATTAGTATATTACAGCTTGAGGCGCAAAGAAGTTGAGTTGTAACTTTGACGATATACTTGATTACGCTAAATCAAACAGAGTGAGAGAATCATATATACTAGTCGTTTTTAGGGTATCTTTTTATTTTTTTGCTTTCAATTTACTTTGTATGCCTTACAATTAGCCTCAAATTAAAGCATTCAAAGTTTCAAACTGCATAAGATATTGTTTCAAATAAAGTAATCCATAAAAGAATTATCTATCACATAGATGACACAATCATAAATATTGTGAAAACCTTGGCCCTAAAAAAGAATTCCACCCAGTAAATGATTCATCAATTGTTTTGCTTTCTTTACATTTACCCAAACTAATTACTGCTCTTGAGGAGCATGTGGATATTGTAGTGGGCGAAAATTTAAAAGAGATTTATTACTTACCTATACGAAATTATTGATGAACTATTTTTAAGCTCAAAACATTTTTCACTGATGTCTCTCTCTTTAGTGAAGTTTTTATTTTTCCACTCAGCTCTCTTTAGTTATAGCTAAATGATAAGTACAATTTTTTTTTTTTTTAATTTCTGATTTTTTACTTTCTGATATTTTTTACTCGGCCTTCTGCAAACTAGTTGAGTATCGATATGAAAGGATTTAGTTTCTTCAGAAAAGAAACTATGATTAAAATCATGATAAAATAATAATGATAAGTTACGCACGTTCATAAAAAATATGTATAAAGTCATTAGTGCGGCAAACAAAGTTTGATCCACGCATCCGTGAGAAGAAATTCAAAATATAACTTTTAAAATTTTGAATGTAATATACATTACCAATTTTACCTTTTTATTTCGTCTTACTCATTTCACTCATTATATCAAGGAGATAAAAATAGCAATATGCTTAAATTTTGTAATCATTAAATAGCCAAAAATTAAAAAAAAGATCAATTATTTATATATGTTCCGAAGATAAATATGCTTATTATTTGTAGGCGAAGAACTATTATATTGAAAATAAACATTATATAAAAAAATTAATCGCAATAGTTGTTGACTATACAATATATATATATAGGTAAGAGACCAAGAAATATAGACCCACTTCAACAATGACTAACCTTTGAGTATACGTGGCACACATGCAAGATACCAAGACGTAAACAAACAGAAATAAGGGACTTTTGTCTTTCTGCGAAAGAAAATAGTTTTGCTGCATTTTCTTAAACCTTTCCAGCTAAAACAATAATGTTTATTAACATATTGTTGCATAATTATGGTAAAAAGTTTGATATTTAATGATTCATTTGATGGATACACTGACTTGTTGGTACTTATTAACTGTTGTATTAAACATGACACTACAAATCTATAATAATGGTTCATAAATCATAATCTGTCACCATTTAAAATCAAGAATGGAAAACGAGAAGTTGATATGTGATACATTCATATGTTATTATAAAAAATACGAATATGCTATATTATATTAAAAAAATTTATATGTAATTCTAGTTATCTCATTATAATTTTTCAGCCCCATTAACATTTATACGACTTTTAGCTATCTCTATTACAAATCCACTCTCTCCCTCTGTTTAAAATGATATTATTATGAAAAGCAATTATATATAAAGTTTAGGGGAATCAGGTTGGGGCTATAGGTATTTGCTGGAATTGTGTACACTGCAATTAAGAAGATGGGTTCATATAAAGTTTAGGGGAATTATTCTTACATGTCATATAGAATACAATATTATGAAGAAGAAAATAAAAGAGGACAATATTCTATAAAATTTAATGAGTTATAACCCACAAGGCTAAAGAAAGATAGAAAATTCATTTCCATCATCCGACTCGGAAGTCGAAATCAACGGCGCATGGTAACTGCTAGTCGCATAAAGTTTATTTTGCAAAGTAATTATTATATAAAACAATATATGATTAATATAACAAAATATTACAAACAGGGATGGAACCCAAGGTTTATTAAGTGAGATACAATAATTTTGCCATAATTAAACGTATTTAATATTCTATATATTTAGTTTAATTTTTTTTTTTATCTGACTCCAACACCTATTATCATTTTTATGATATTCATTTTCAAGGTCAATGTCAACACTTGCTAGTTCATTGCTAGCTGACTTTGTGACCGGACTAAACTCAAATCAAATAATCAATAAGTGCACATGGACATGTGAAATAAATAACCTTTTACTATAATAATTAAATAAATATCTTGAGCTCTCATACTATATTAAAATCTATACACTTCCAACTAATATTACCAATCAGGTGAACGACAAGAATTCATTATATAGCAAAATTCAATTCAATCGAATCCCGAGATAACATCATTTTTCAACAATGGCAATCCCGCAGAACCACGAATTGTTTTCCTTCACCCCAAATAAAACAAATAAATTATCACTTAATGAGATCTTTATAAGGTTTTACTTCCTCTATTCCATTGATATAAATCTATTTCTTTTTTCATTTAAATTAAGAAGTTACGTTTAATAAAAATAGAGAAATTAACTTTATCACTATTCTTCTAAAAATACCATTGATTGCACCCTATTAATGTTTCTTGATATTGTAAAAAGTTATGAATGTTGATAAAAAAAATCACCATATTAAATAGAAACATAATAGGAAATGCTTCTCTACACACGTTTTTAAAAAAGAAAATAGGCTTGCATATTGGTACGTACGAAAAATAAAAACAAGACTATATTTATTGTACGGACGAAGTATTTCAAACGAAACAATGGGCAGTAGTATCGACCCAAATTGCGATGGCAGTATAGCTGTCTAGATCTAGTATAACCCTGGCATATACTTCCCTTATTATATCCTTTTATTATACAAGCATTGTTACAATTTGAAAAATCTGAGCAATCTCCCATGCATACATGGTCTAAACTTTGATCCATCTTCTGTAGTTGCTTTACCTGCAAATAATAAAATATTATTTAATAAATCCAAATTTGAAAATTTATCACATAATTCATGTTACCCTTCAGTTTCCGTAGAACCCGGCTACGTGAACCAAAATAAAAATAGAGATTAAACAAAAACATGAATAAGATTAATGAGACCAAAAGCTTCAAAATGGCCACATACCTGAAAAACAAAATCAAGAAAAAGATTGGTGCAAATTGATGCGTAATTTTCCTAATTCCATACACATATAATCCAAAGAAAAACAAAAGGGTAGAGTGCTAGTGAATTTATATAGTTTTATGGACATGTACACAAGCCTGAACCAACAACCAAAATCATGAATAAGATTGCTGGAAAAAATTTGTTACTCCTTTCATTTAAATTCATGTTTGCCATTTCTTGTGCTTTATTCTTTTGATTGATAAAATCAATTAATGGACGGGTTTTATAGACCAATATTCCCAGTAATTGCCTTTGGTAGCGGCATATCTATATATAGGCAAAAAGTTATCCTCCAAAAAATTAGCAAAATGCTATGCAGCTATCACGGGTGCATAAAATTATTAAGGACTCTGATGTAATACGTTAACATAGATTAAAGAGTAAATATTTTCACAGCACAAACATTGTCAATTATTTTGATTAATTCTTGCATGATCATTTTATGATATATATCATAGAAGTTGAGATTTTGCGTAAAATGTTTATATGAAATATTAGCGGATGCTTTTTATTTTTACAGAACTGATGATTATTAGAAGTAATATAAAATAGTTAGCGCGTCTCTCTATCTATATATATGGCAGGGGGGCGGGGGGTGGGGGGTTGTTACCGATTGTTAATTCCTTTTTAAAAAAATAAAGGAAAATTAATAAAAGGTGAAAAGTAGTTTATGAGTATCAAAATCCAACACGGAATAAGGTTTGGTCCAAAATATTTAAATTGCAAATAAGAAGGCTCAAAATTGTAAAGAGCTAATTGATGATGTATTTAATTTGGCTAAAAATTAATTGATGATTGATTAATCAGTTCAATAATGTAAAGTGAACAAATAATTTAACTAATAGTAACTGGTTTGTGCTATTTAAAGTACTCCAGTAATTAGATATAACCTAATAAGCAAAACGCGAGACAAACTCGTGCATGACTAAGTTAAGTCATATAGTTAATTCGTAAGTAATTACTTGGCCTAAATTAGAGGCATTAACTACCAAATAGAAAGACGCACGTTAGCACATATCAAATTATAGTGGTGGAAGTTAGAGGACATGAATTATTTGTCCACTAAAGATTCAAATAAGCAATTACAAAGAATCCATCACAAAATGACTATAAATATAAGGCATAGATAATGGAAAGGGCGCACAGACAAAATCTCACACTTGAATTTTATTTTTATTTTTTTTAGTAAGCTAACTTTTAACTAATTACGAGTAGTGGCGGCGTAGGATAGTTTGTTCCCTTGTTCTCTTGTAATCGATTAACACATTTAGCGAGTTTTAGTCAACCGGTGTAAATGATAAAGATTTATTTCTTATTTGTTCAAATCGTTTGTGTATTTCATATAAGTTTGCTCTCATTTTTTACCAACAAAATGCTGAAACAAATATTTGCAACTACATCCGGCTTAAATTTGAAAGTCTTTTCCTAATTGAAAAGGGATATAATCAAGAATGAGTCAAAATATTCATAAACAATTCCCATTGGAAAAACGCACATAAAGCCCCAAATATTAATACTTTATTTTTGTTATGAATCATGATATAAAACAAATATAATAATATACATAAAAATAAAATATGAGATCGAGAATTACGTAGTTCATTCTCAAATTAAAATAAATTTAACTTTGATTTAATCCACGAGAATAATACCGGTGTATACTTTTATTTATATAAAGGGAGATATTACAACATGATACAACATATAAAATAAAATTAAAAATCTGAATCAAACTAGATGCATTTCTACTCTTTTTTTCTTGCTTTTCTGATCTCTTTCTAGTTTTTCTTTCTAGCTTTCTCGACGCTTTATTATGCACCTTCTATCTTCCCCAGAGTCCCCTTTTTTGGACAAAGATGTAAGTTATGAGTCAATGGTGGTGGGTAATGCTTGCACACCGCATACTATTTGTATTTAATGATTTGACTCCATGTTAAAATGTCACATCAATAATATTTTATAACACTTCACCTGGTTGATCAAATATTATTCAAAATATTGTCTCCCTCTGATTTGAATGATAACTGGATGACTGTAAATCATTAAATGTTTATACGAATGATTGTCGTTTAAGAACTCCATCAATATCTTCAACTGTTAAGAATTTACTAAGAATCTTTGAATAATTCACACAGATACATTGATCAATTTACAGTGATCAATTATCTTATCCATGTTAAACCACAATTCAAATAGAGTCATATAATATTTTGTGCAAAATCTTAACACCCATCGGGTTGTGTCTTTGATGGAAAAAATGAGGATTTATAGTGTTGTCAACCTACCTCTAGGTCTTGCGTTCGAGCCCTGCACAAAGCATAAACAAACTTTT
>MKEJ01028592.1:0-10906 GCA_001753735.1 Embelia ribes
ACAACATGAATCGTAAACATGTAATCATGATAATATATAGCAAGTGCGCTATGAAAGAAGTTTACAAAATATTAACATGAAATGTAAACCTCGACATATACTATCGATTAATGACCCGAGTACCGTCTCCTGACTTGGGCACCGTCTCCAAACTTTTTACACGTAAAGATTTTATGAGTTACCAACTTGGAACCCATAGAAGATAAGTCATCGGAATCAACAGGTACTACCAAACAACTTTGCATCGCTTGAAGGCCATGGAATAAATGTACTTTCATGGCCTAGTAAAGCCTCCATTTAATGGTCATGGAATAAACGTACTCCTATGCCATAGTTAAGGAATACATGTACTCCCTTGTTCTAGTGTGGTATTCTTACTACATTATCTACCATCTCGACTTAAATTTGTCTACGACACATCCTGACACTTTATTACCATCTGTATTCATAGAACTATTCAGTTTATATGCCATTCTACATGAATATTGATTATTCATCCATTTTATAACGAAGTTTAAACAACTTAACCAAGCAGGGAATCTCGTCCAAACGAAACCAATCTCATCCGGGCAAAAGGGTGACTCGTCCGGATGACCAAACCCATTTCATCCGGACGAGAATTGCTTTGCCCGAAACACGAATCACATCTATGAAATCCGATCAACCACCCATCAAAACACAACCAAAACATGCCAATAATTCCAAAATCCTCCTACCTTATCAAACAACAACGAATTTTCTTGGAAGAATTCCTACACCAAGTCGACGAGAATATACCAACAAAACTCACAAAACCTACGACAATCATTAAGGGATTTTACTAGAATGACCAATCATAACCCAATCAACTAATTAAACAAGTATTAATTGAAGATAGTTTGAATAGAGATGAATGCATTTTAAGGAATCTGAAAATATTCCTTATCTTAAACTGATGAGAATAAGAAGAGGATTTCGGATCCACCTCTAGTTTGTCACGTGGCGTACTCTTCCTCTCGGATCGAGCGATTGTGAGACAACTCTTCTTATCCCCTTCTCCCCTCCTCTATCTCTATTTAGAAAATAAATTAACTTATAAGTGAGATAGGAACATGCAGAATTGGGAGAATTTATTCTCATGTGGTTTTATTATTCTTTTAGCCTCTTTAGTTTACAGGGCCTTACAACAATAAGAATTGAGCTAATGATAAATGTGACAAAGATAATTTTCTTCAATTAAAAAAAAATGAAAACTTTTATTTCTTGGTTTAAAAAGTTAAAAACATTTAGTTATAATATATGCAATTACATAAACATATTTGAATCTATCACACCCCGAATCCCTATAAACTCGGGGACGTGAATTAAAAGAAAAGAAAAATAGAATAGTAACCAAATCCCATACCAACATCCTGCCATAATACATATATGTGCAACGTAAATATCTAATACAACAACATCCTCATAGTTATACCTACATAATACATAAATCAAACAGCGATAGTATGCTGCAAATACAAATAAACCCATCAAGCTACGAGCTTATACAAAATAAAAATAAAATTCTAAACTAAACCTCGGAAAATCACTACTTGAGTCCAGCTTGTCTCTATCATTGAAACTCCTCCAAACATATGCTTGTACTTCTAGCAAGCTAACCCTATACTCTGACCTTACATCATCACGTGAATATATATACAAAAAAAAAAAATGTATGGGTCAGATTCTAAACTAAATGATAAAGGGACTACTAAGTATAAACTATATATGTGCATATGTAATGCACTGACACCCCCATTTTCCCATCTCTAATGTATACCCATAAATTCTAAGTGGTACTAAGGCATGCTCACGACATGCGGTAAAACCTAGAAGTTCTCCCAAGACATACCCTTCTGATGATGACATATATCATATATCAGTGCTACGAGTAATTTTATATCTAAATGCAATAAATACTAAAGTACACCAAGTACTAAAGTATACCAGCTACCCCCAGATCCCAGGGTACCAAACCTTGAATGGCCATAGTTGAATCACGAAAACATTTCATGCATCTAACTATAAGTGTACAAAATCCTGAATCCCGAAACATGAATCATGAATCCTAAAACACGAAGGCATCTTATACCTCTAACTATGAATGGGGCACTCATCCCAGGATATCTTATGCCCTCCTCAAAATACGGAAACACTGATCATCATACCACATACCATCGTTGTGATCTGCTACTCGCAGTGACGCAACCAAGCCTTTAGTAATCTGTTACCCACCGAGACACGATATCAGTAAATGAGTAGGCATATTTATCCTCTCTACGAACATATCACATCCCATAAGCATACCGGGCTTCCTCGAATAGGCATATTGGGCCTCATCGAACACATCACATCATATCACATCACATAGGCATATCGAGCCTCCTCAATAGGCTTATCGGGCCTCATTGCATATCGTATCACATCACATGGGCACATCTGACCTCCTTGCATATTACATAGTACATGCACACCTGGCCTACTCGCATAGGCATATCCGGCCTACTCGTATAGGCACATTCGGCCTCATCGCATAAGTACATTCGACCTTCTTGCATATTACATCCATGCCCATGGCAACTTATGCCTCTGGGTCTATTAAGGGAAACACATGCCACCGGGTTTATCAAAGGAAACTCATGCCTCTGGGTCTATCGAAGGCAACATATGTCACCAGGTCTATCGAAGGCAACTCATGCTACCAGGTCTATCGAAGGTAACTCATTCCATCGGTCTATCCCGACTTAGAGTTATCAGGCGCTCGCCCAATAGGGTATCTGACTCAAAGTTATCAGACGCTTGTCCCATAGGGTATCTGACTCAGAGCTGTCAGACGCTCACTTCACAGGGTATCTGATTTAGAGCTGTCAGACGCTTGCCCCCACAGAGTATCTAACTCAGAGCTGTTAGACGCTTGCCCTGTAGGGTATACATCCCCCAAATCCTAGTAATATGCACTCTCAGTGCTATGTAGATATATATTTACTAAAAATATCCTTTTAGTCTAAAGAAAATATCAGGTATAAAACTCTTCGAGTAATCATATTATTTTTGTCGATAAATATCATTTTCTTCATATAAATATATATACAACTATTGTATATATATATATATATAGATATATATATATATATATACTCGTACATATGTATATCTCTCATATATGTCTATTTCTGCTAGCACTTATATATCCCACATATGTATATCTCTACTCATACATATATATTTCATATGTGTCTCTCTTCATATAGATATATATAACTCTCATATATATATATATATATTCATATATGTAGTCAACACTACTACGGCTTCGTCATTCCATAATCATCTGCCATAGAAATGCCACTGTCATCACAACACCATCACAATCACCACAGGCACACCACCGCTATAATTGAAATGGCACTATCATCATAGTCACCACAGATACATCACTGTTATCGCTAAAATGTCACCATTAGCACAGATACGCATCGCGACCAATGACGGAAGCTACTAATACATATATATAAGTATATATATATATATATATATATATGTATGTATGTATGTATAAAATTCAAAACTAGTATTCAACTACTATAATAAGTCACACATAGTCCAAATGCCCCGAAAGTGCCACGAATACCAAATTCGTACACTTCAAATATATATATATACACACACACATATTCTATCATGATATATACATATATGCATAACTAATTATACTATCATTTTTTGTTCTCATTCATATTCTATGAATCCCAACTTACATGCATTCTACCTATTTCTCGGAATCATTTTCCTACACGAAAATGATATCACATTCCCGAACCTACAACATGCCGAACATGTAAATATACTAACAGAGATTTCAAAATATATTAAGGTCTTGTATCTGCCCATACCTCATAAGCCTCTCGAAAGAGTATAAACGCCCCTTCTGTAAATTCTCGACATGTCCCGCCTATCGGTATCACATGCCACTTCTCGCGCCTCCAAAAATTTTGAGTAACGACACTCAAATGACCATGATCCTATACATAAAAATGGTCTATAGCATAAGAAAAATAATTTCTAATTTTATTCCGCCAAACGCTATTGGCACGAAAATCGAGGTATCATCCTAGAGAAAATGAGATGATTAAAATCATACCAATACTTAGAAAATATAATGGCAATTAGAAAAGGTATATACCTCGAGGCCAAACAACAAATGAAGCTAGATGAAATCGCCCCCGAAACTTTCGAAGCTCGACTCCCGAAACGAGTTATATACAATTCTCGAATCATATAGAACCTATATATAGAATGATCCACGAGACATAAAAAGAAGAAAATCCAATTTATTTTGAAATTACAACTCAGCACACATCCTGAGAAAAAATCAACAAAAAATGAGAAGAAAATACTTACGTCAAATGACCCTCGTATGACGTAGACTCCGAATATGCTATTATTTTCCGCGTCCGAGGTCTCGAAATAAGTGAAACCGAGCCCCTATCTCTCCTCTCTCTTTCTTCCTCAGAAATTTTATTTTAAAGTGAAGAAGAAGAAGTGTATAGTCAACACTTTATATTCAGTTGCGACCAGTTGGATCGATCAATTAGTACTTGAATCGATCCAACTGCAGTTGGATCGATCAGAGCCACTGGAATTTTTGGTACTCACTTCTTGAGTTGTAAAAATTCCAGAAGCACCCATAAGGCCTTGTAGATACTAACAAGAGTATTTAATAACTTTCAGAATAGCGTTTGGATATATAAATTTCCTCGTATACTTTGTAATGCATCTTCCGACAAACTCTAGTACATACTCCCAACATAACATACGAATCTCCGATATCGAATACCATGATAAGGAGTATATAATAATATTACGACTCATGTAATAATATATCTATAAAACGAAAAATTTACCCAAAATATTCTGGGACATTACAGGATCAAATGAAAGCAAAAATTGAAAACTTTTATTTCTTGGTTTAAAAAGTTAAAAACATTAAGTTATAATATATGTAAGTAAATAATCATGACATGAATAGAATTTTGTATAAATGTTTCGCAAAATTATTTAATACTATTCCGGTTCGAGTGTTTTCTTTCATGGCTTTGTTTCGGATGTTGAGCGGCGGCATATCGGGTTTGTGTACCGAATTTTGAGTATCAAGTTATTATATGCTTTCAAGCATATTTAAGATTGAGGCTTTCTATGTAATCATATCGGATTTTATGTATGCTTTATACACATTTTATTTCGAGATTATGTGCCATCATTTTGGCACATTACAATTTACATACATATTTTGAGCTTATATAGATTTCGGAATGGTTCGTAGAGTTCTTTTATTTCAATATTTATATCTATGTTAATTCATGGCATGATGTGTACATATTTATCATATATATTTCGTTTGTATTGGAGTTCGTTTGTTAGGGATTCATGTTGGGTATGGTAGGACGTTCGTACCATATCAAGTCTTATTGGGCTTGTTCTTCACACATTTAAATATATATGTGTGATTTCACCTTAGATCTATATTAAATTAGAAGTTAACTTATGTGTAATGTATTGAAAATGACATAAATATTACTTAATTAAAGTTTAGTCAATAATTGCCATCTTTAGTCAACAATTTGTACTAAGTTGTAAGCTTAGTCATGGCAAACAAGAGGAACTTTACCCAATTTTAGTTACTTCAACTTTTAACTAAGTATCAAGAGTAAAACTTAATATTTTTATTTACAAAGTGTTCAAAATCTTGTCTCCATTTACAAGCCACGACCAAAGTAAACCAAATAGAAAAGAAGAGAAAGAAAATAGAAAGGAAAGAAAAAGAATACTTAAACACCAAACATTCTTCCTTTGATTCCTTATGTCTCAGAGTTAATCCGGCGAAACTGCTTATAGATTCTAAGTCTATGCATTCTCATGAATCTTTTAAAGTATGTTTCATAAACTCTCGTGTTCGTTTATCGGGTTCCATGACTTACCCACACGTGAAAATAAAGTTTGTAATCTTGTTATTTGACATGTTCTATTCATTTTATTCTCTGGGTGTGACGTCTAAATCACGCGTCTTGTAGATCAAACCCGATGGTATGTTGGCTGATTTTTTTGGGGTTTTTGGGTCGAGCCATTTTCTTTGATTTTGGGAGTAGTACGAGTCAAGTACGGGAAGAAATGACCTCTTCTATAAAACTAAGAGTATGTATTTATAGATAATGTTTACGTTAGTCAAATCAAGTTATTGTGACTAACTCATGATTAAGTACTATGGGTTTTGGGGCTACATTTAATTATTCATTAATCGTGGTTCATTTTCGTGGATTATATCTTGTTGTTAATATTAGTTGTTCATCTTTCGTTATTATGCCTTTGTGGTGCACAATTTTTTACTATGTATTCGTGGGTAATATAGTTTGTTCATTCTTACAATTTGGGATCGTCGCCTTTATGATGTATATATTATTGATTAGCTATCATTGCTTATATTTTGTGGCTCTTAATTCGTATAAAAATTTGGGTTATGATTTCGGGCCTATTGTTGTTAATGTATAATTGAGATAAACTTTATAATCGGGATAAGTGGTATGATTCATGAGGAAGAGGTTCCGCAAAGATGCCCTCGAGCATAAGGGATGGCAGAAAATCATAACATGATGGATCAAGAGCAGTTATCAAGTGAGGAACATAAGGAAGGATCCGAGGAAGTACAACCTCAAGTACAACCACAATGGGAATCAGGAAGTAATATTACAGAAGGGATTCAAACTATGGGTAGTTAATATGGTTCGGGATTTAGTTGTGGCTATTAATCGGTTGACGCAAAGTATTTCGGGAAGCGGGGAGACTCTGGCATCGTTGGCGATGCAACATGCTCGAAAGATGAACCCTCCAATGTTTGTGGGCGACGAAGAAGCAATTTTAGTAGAGGACTGGATTATGGGTATCGAACAAATTTTCAAATCTATGCAAATAGCTGAAGATGAGTTACGAATGGCAATGACACTATTCTATTTACAAGGAAAGTGGCCCGATGGTAGAAGAGTTACGAGGATGTGTATGGCGTAGAAGGCATTACTTGGATTGCCTTCCGAGAGCTATTTCTCGAAGAGTCCTTTCCGAAGATGTTGTGGGAACGTAAGGGCAAGGAGTTTGCTAATCTTATGTAGGGATCATCAAGTGTTCATGAGTTTTAGCTCTCTTTTATTGATCTTTCCAGATATGCGCCAGAGTTGGTAGCGACATAGAAAATGCAGAGCTGACAATTTAAGAATAGATTACGACCTAATATTCGGATATATGTAGAGGCTGGTAGACATACCACGTTGAAGCAATGTGTTGATACAACAATGGAGATTTAGTATAGTTTGGCCAATAGAAAATGTATAGAGGCATTCCAATCTTTTCAACTTGTGAGTCGGGCTTCGGGTTCTTGGGGTACTCGAGATTTGGGTGGCAAAG
The DNA here is from genome assembly GCA_001753735.1 of Embelia ribes. Lineage (NCBI taxonomy): Eukaryota > Viridiplantae > Streptophyta > Magnoliopsida > Ericales > Primulaceae > Embelia > Embelia ribes. The sequence goes on from MKEJ01028592.1 coordinate 7,471, forward strand.
TAGAGCTCTGTAGAGGTGGGAACGAAGATCATGGTATAGTTTGGGATGGACGTCATGGTAGGCATAGGTCTTGAGGGGATGATTTCATTTCTTAATGGAGAGTACCCACAGTCCACTGGTTCGATAAAGTCCAGGTCTACGGTACGCAATATACGATGCTACAATTGTGGACAGATTGGTCATTTTGTGCAAGATTGTATGCACCTGACATTTTGTCACTTGTGTGGTATTGAAGAACATGCACAAATTTCTTGTTCTCAAGCTTTTTGTTATAGGTGTGAGAATATAGGTTATATTTGATCGAGATGTACAAAGATTTCTTTGTGGCTAGATGTGCGCCTCCGATTGTGGAATCCATTCCAACATTGTCTTTAGTGCCAACTTCTTCGATACGGCAGAGTGTAGAGGCTCCTCATGGACATCGGCAAAGGAATGGAATAGGGTGTGTAACGTCACAGTCTAGTCAGCGTCAGGTGGTGGCTGACGCCGAGCCTTCGAGATATCAAGGTAGTGTATTTCTATTTATGTGAGTATATGCATTACTTTTAGTCGAGCATTCGTAGTCGAGCTTTTTGTAGATATACATAGCATATTGAGGTTGTATGAGATCAAGGCTCATTTATTATACTTCATGTTTCTTGTGACTTATATTCGGGATATTGTTGCATATGCATTTATTTCGTAGCCATGCTTTCCATGGCTTGGTTTTTGTAGTTGAGTATTACATATCGAGCATGACATATTGGGATTGTATTCTATCGGGGTACCCATGTATTTTATTTCATATTTTCGTGGATTCTTCCTTTTTGATAGTATGTGTAGGGCAAGTCGAGTTTGTTACACATGCATTGTATGGCATAATCGCATTGCAAGGTGCTTTGGCATCTTGATGAGATGAGTTTTTTTTTCCTTTTATCGTTGTCTCTTTTCGGGGTATATGTATTACGGGTAGAGATGATGTGTGGGACAACTACTAGGTATCATTACATTAACGTTCCTTATAGACTTAACTATTCGTGCTAGCTAGTCTTTCTTCATGTTTTACCCAGCCTCTTATTCATCACATAGCATTATTTTCGGGACTTCGTTATATTGATTTCAGAATGGTTCGTGAAGTTATTTCATTTCGAGATTTATATCTATGTTAATTCATGGTATGCTGCGTATATTTATCATATATGTTTCGTTCGTATCGGAGTTCATTTGTTCGGGATTTGTGTCTGAGGTTTGCAGCTTTTCAAACCTTATTATACTTGTTCAAGTACTCCTCACATTTGACTATGATTTATATGTCATTATATATATATAATTACATACGTTGCTTATATGTTATGCTAATGTGGCATTATAAATATATATTATAAGCTTTGGAAAGTGACATATAGTGTTAAATAATGAGAATTTTAGTCATAGTTTTCTACTTTGGTCAAAAATTTATACAAGTGGTAAACATTGGTCATGGCTAAACTTGGCACATATTAGTCATGGCAACAATGCTAGTCAAGGCTAAAAAGGGGTAAAACCCATTTGTTTTTAATTTCTTCAACTTTTGACTAAGTCTTTTCAAGAGAACATGTAACATTTTTTTTAAAGTGTTCACATTGTTTTTGCCCATTAAAAATCACGGCAAGACAATGAAGGAACAAAAAAAAAAGAAGAAAAAGAAAAGGAGAAAAGAAAGAGAACAATTAGAAAACCCATTTTACATGCTTTGATTTCTTACGTTTCGGAATGGATCCGGCGAAACGACTTATAGATTCGAAGTTTACGCATTCTCGTGAATCTTTTGAGATATGTTTCATAAACTGTCATGTTCGTTTATAATTGACTCGGTCTCCATGTCTTATCCGCAAGTGAAAATAAATTTTATAATCATGTTATTTGGCATATTCTATACCTTTTCTTCTATAAGTGCGAAGTCTAAATCAGGCATCTTGTAGATCAAACCCGGGGGTGTGTTAGCTGATTTTTAGGACTTTCAGCTCGAACTATTTTCTTTGATTTCGGAAGTCGTACGAATCAGGGACAGGTAGAAATGAGTTCTTCTAAAAAACTAAGGCAATTCTTACTACCCGCAATAATAGTCCTGAATTTACCATTCGCTATTTTACCTGAATTAAACAACGACATCTTGCCACTTATCCCAATTACAAAGTTTACCTCGATTACACATTAACAACAATAGGCTCGAAATCATAACCCGAATTTTTATATGAATTAAGAGCCACGAAATATAAGCAATGATAACTAATTAATAACATATGCATCATGACGGTGACGATCCCAAATTATAAGAATAAACAAATTATATTACTCACGAATACATAGTAAAGAATTGTGCATTACAAAGGCGTAATAATGAAAGATGAACTACTAATGTTAATGACAAAACATAATCCACGATAATGAACCACGATTAATGAGTAATTAAATTTAGCCCAAAAGTCCATAGCAATTAATTATGAGTTAGTCGCAAAAACTTGATATGACAATCCCCAAGAGTAAGAATCCTTACTCTTATAAGACAAAAAGGTTCGTAAGAATCGCCCTCATATAGTCTCAAATTTTCCATATGGTATAGCTACGACCAATAATAACCTTTCGAGTTCGAGTTTGGGATTATAGCGTAGCTCCGACCACTACTTACTTTCGAGATTATTTTTATATTAGAGTTTCAAGATAATTTTTTTTATTTGAGTTCGAGATTATTTTATATTCGAGTTTGAGATTATTTTATATTCGAGTTCAAGGTTCTTTTTATGTTCGGGTTTCTAGATGACTTTCGAGTTCATGTATGTAGTCATTTGAGATTATGCCGTCTTTATATTCGGATTCTTGTTCGAGAAAATTGTTATTGCTTATTGTTGTCAAGGTTGTGGACGAGTATTATGTCTAGAATGTGGTTGCGTATCGTTGTCAAGGTTGTTAACGAGTATCATGTTGAGATTGTTGTTGCACATCGTTGTCGAGGTTGTTGATGAGAATCATTGTCGAGATTGTTGTCGCATATCATTGTCAAGGATGTTGACGCGTCTCATTGTCAAGTTGACATGCGGGTTTCGGGTTGAGGTTGTTTCCGTATTTCGTTGTCACGTTCTTTTGTGAGGTTCGATGTCGAAGTTATTTTCGTAAATATTTCGAAGTGGTGTCGAGTTATGTATGTTGTTTTCATATCTGTTTATCGGATTATACTTCAACGTATAGAATTGTGGTTTTCATACGCATTACCTTATAGTAGTCACAAGTAGTTCTTATGCTTGTTTTTTTCCCTTTTTCTTACTATTGTTCGGGGTTTCATTGATGTATTTATATCACATACTGTCAGTTTTATCTTCTAGCTGATTTCTGACCCATACATTTCTTTTCTGTTCTTCTTGGACATTGTTTTTGTTATTATTAATTATAGGTCCATAATTCAACTCAAGGCAAGACTGAC
>MKEJ01028594.1:0-10541 GCA_001753735.1 Embelia ribes
GTATGGTAACTATTATTATAGGTGAACTCGATCAATGTGAGATGATCCTCTCAGCTACCCCCAAAGTCCAATACATAGGCTCAAAATATATCCTCGAGTGTCTGAATCCTTCGCTCCATCTGACTATCCATCTATGGATGAAAGGTTGTGCTCAATGATAACTTGGTCCTCGGTGCTTCCTGAAGACCCAACCAATATAATAAATAAAATAAGAATCACGATCAGGCACAATCAAAACTGAAATACCATGTAACCGAATGATCTCATCGATATACTTCTTACATAGTTTCTGAATTGAGTCGGTCGTACGAATGGGTAGAAAATGTGCGCTCTTCATAATTCAATCAACGATCACCCAAATAATGTTGTTTCCTTTCCGAGATCTTGGTAAACCGACCACGAAATCCATAGTAATGCATTCCCATTTTTACTCATGAATGGGTAACGGTCTACGTAATTTATGGGGTTACTTGTGTTTTAGCCTTCACCTTTTGACATGTCAAGCAATGAGAAATGAACTAGGCTATGTTTTTCATTATGTCGGGCCACCAAAACTGTTGAGCTATATCAGGTACATCTTAGTAGCTCCAGGATGAACCGTTAAACAAGAGTGATACGACTCTCGTAACACATCTTCTTAAACCAACCCTAGAACAAATAGTCAACCATCAAATCGAATTTCCCCATCTTCTGCTATTGTCTAATGATCAAGTTCGTATTTACTAAGAATGCAAACATGATATGCCTCAAATTTGGCATCTAATTGTTGAGCCTCAACGACTCGTATAACCAAGGTCGGAGTAATCTCATAGTGTATAATGTAACTCTAACTCCAATGTTCTTGACCCATTCCAAGCCAAACTCGTTCAATATTTGGAGCATCTCCCATCATCTGCTACAAGAAAGGCAAAAGAACATCGAGTTTAATGACTCAATGCATCCGTCACCACATTAGCTTTCCCTGAGTGATACTCTATATCAAAATTATATTGATCCGGATATTCCATTCATCATGCCTATTGCATGATAAGGTTGCGTTGGGTAAACACATATTCAAATGATTTATGGTCTGAGAATACTTCAAATTTCTCCCCATGAAGATAATGTTACCAATACTTTAATGCGAACACTACCGCACCAAGTTCAAAATCATGCATCAGATAATTCTTCTCTTAAATTTTCAACTGTCTTGACGCATAAGCCACTACCTTCCCAATTTGCATCAACATGCATCCCATTCCTTCCTTTGATGCATCGCAATATACCGAATACCCAAGACCACGCTCAGGTATAATCAATATTGAAGCCAAAGTCAACAAATCCTTCAACCTTAGAAAAGCCCCTTCGCATTTCGAGTCCCACTCGAATTTTACCCCTTTACGAGTCAATCGGGTTATCGAAGTATCTAATCGCAAAAATTCACATACGAATTGGTGATAGTACCCCACAAGACCCAAAAAACTTTGAAGCTCGAATACCAACTTCAGTCTCTCCTAATTAGTCACATCTTTTATCTTTAAAGGGTCGACTGAAATATCGCTTTTGGAAACAATATGCCTAAGAAAGTGCACTTCCTTCAATCAAAACTCACACTTAGGAAACTTTGCATAAAGCCTATGCTTCCTAAGTGTAGATAAAACTATATTCAAATGTTCTCGGTATGCCTCTTCAGTAGGCAAATAGATTAGGATATTATTGATGAATACCATGAATTGATCAATGTATGGACGAAAAATCCTATTTATTAAGTCCATAAAAGTTGTCAGAGCATTTATCTACCCGAACAACATCACTGGAAACTTGAAGTGCCCATATAGAGTTTAAAAGTTATCTTTTGTATATCTTCTTTCCGAACATGCAATTGATGATAACCGGATCGAAGATAAATCTTTGAAAAGAACTTGGGACCCCACAACTGATCGAATAAGTCATCGATTCTCAACAATGGATTCTTGTTCTTTACGGTTACCTGATTCAACTTCCGATAATCTAGACACATCCTTATTGTACAATCCTTCTTTAGCACAAACAACACGGGAGCTCCCTATGGAGAATTATTATCACAAATAAATCCTTTCAGCTTAAGATCATCAATTTGAATTCTAAACTCATTCAACTCTGCTGGAGCCAAGATATACAACACTATAGCTATCGGCATTATACCTGGAATCAAATCAATTGAGAATTCAATTTCCCTCTCTAGAGGAAGACTGCTCAAATCATCGGGAAGAACATCTAAAAATTCTTGCAACATAGGGATTGACTCCAACCCCGAAACCAATACTTCAAAAAGAGAAAGACTAGCCAATATACATGCTAAACTAGCTTGGGACTTATGCGAATATGGAAAAGAAAATTCCCACTCTCCCTAATAACAAACTCTAACTCCCGTCGTAGTCAATATCGACACTCTACCCCTCTCGCAATTGATAATGGCATGAAAGTAAGATAACCAATCGATATCAATAACAATATAAAATCCCAACATTTCAAACAACACGAAATCAAACTAAAAAATGTGATCTTTTATCATCAACTCACACTTCTGATACACTTCACTAATACGAAAAATATTCTCCCCCAGAGTATCTACATATTTAGGGGTATTCAAATGCTCTACTTCTTAGTCTAACATGCATGCAAAACTTGCAGATATGAAAGAGCATGAAGCACCCGTATCAAACAACATGTATGCCCAATAGCAAGGAATTGGAGAATACCTCTCACCACAGAAGGCTCTGAAACATCGGGAGCTTACGGCTGGGCATAAGCACGAGCTTGAGAGGTTTGGACCTACTGAAATCCTCCACAATATCCGCTGCCATCTCCATGAAAAGATCCTTCTCCTTGACAAGAAGATGTAAATGGAGGTAATACAGCCCCCTCATCGTCACCTCTAACAGAAGAAGAAGTAGTCCCCCGAGAATTGTTTGGTATGGTAAAACCTTGAGGACAATACGCCTACATGTGCCTCTAAACCCCATACTACCTACATAATGTCGAAGTATATAATGTTTGCATATGCCCCTGAGTGCCACAAAATCGACACACAAGTGGATGAGGACAATCTCTAGCAAGATGGCCTCGCTAGCTATGTGTAAAGCACCCCGACCCATGAAATGACGTGCTAGATGCAGAAGATTGGGCAGGCTGAGGATGCCTATTCCGAAAAGGAGAAGAAAATGAGTTACGAGATCTCTTCCTATTACCGCTACCGCCAACGCTAGAACCAATACCCCAACCAACACTACCACTTCCTCCCCTACTACCACAACTACTTACAACAACTCCCAAATCATGTTCAAAATAAGAACTAGAAGATTGGCCCTAAGGCCTAAGAGAACGAGCATCAAGTACTTGATGCCTTACAAGCAAACTTGCCTGCACTTTCATTGCAACACTTATGCAATCTTCGTAAGTCTTATGGATCCCCGAAACAACCATGCTCATGATAGTATGATGGAGCCTATCCTCAAACTTGTTCAAATGTAGTTCCTCCGTCCAGACAAGTTTCGGTACAAAACGAGAATGACTTGCAAACTGCCTCTGATATTGTGCCACCGTCATATTTTTCTAAGCTAGACTGTGAAATCCTTCCGCTTTCTTTCCCGCAAGGTTGTAGAAAATAACTCTTTCAAGAACGAACTTCTGAATGTAGCCCACGTGACATTCCCATGGCCATATATATCTACGTAGCCTTTCCACCACTCGCCTGCTTCTTTACCTAGAAAGAATGGTGCTATCGCTATCCGTAAGTCATCATCAACTATATGAAGCACGTCGAAGATATGCTCCACTCCCATAAACCAATGCCCTGCCATGATTGGCTCTTCCTCTCCCATAAACGTAGGTAGATTCATCCGCCGAAAACTCATCTGGGCTTTCGAGGCCCTCGTCTCGGCACTTGGTGTACTCCTCATCTTCGTTGCATACGCCAAATTGCACATTACCTCTTCCATAGTTCTTATCAAGCTCGAGGCATCAACTTGAGCTCCCCCTGCTCCTGGTTGAGCATGTGGTGGAACACAAGGCCGGGTATTAGAAACCCTTTCCTCATATCCCTCTAAACTTACCTTACTACTCTCTTCTAAGTCGGGAATTTCATCAGCTTCCCGAATCTTGGCTTCTCTAATCTGAGTACGTCGCACTTGTACTTCCTCATCACCACGACCCACAACATGATCTCCACAATTACCAACTCCAGGACCTCGACCAACACTTCGTCCACTACTCCTTCCTCGTCTATGAGTTCTTCCATTAGTCATTCTTCATAATCAACAAAACAAGAAGACATGAGTTTACTTCTCAAACAAATGTCTTGTACAATACATATCTTCACTATGGTACTTAATACTAATGCAACCCAACGCCAACACTAATGAAAATCAACACCAAAACTTATGTATCACAACACCAACATGGTACTATATAACACCAATGCAATTGAAAATTAATGCCACTAGCAAACATTACTCATACGATTCAACAACACATATTACTAGTACTAGCAACACAATTACATACAAGCAAACAACACCTACACTCTCGGCCCCGTCTACCCTCAAGCCACCAAGGTTTATCTAACCCAATTAAGCTCTAATACCAACCAATCGTATCCCGAAATCTCGGATGACCCGGGGACTCAAGCCTATTCTCATTATGAAGAAAAGGAAACGAAAAATATATAATTTGAAAGAAATAAAAAAATGGAATATCATCTACAACACTTCTTCACTTCTTCATTCTACAACATTATTCAACATCAGAGTGCGCGAAAAAAATATCTACCCTATGGCCTGCATATAGCCTTTATATTGAATCAAAATATATGCTTAGCCTGCATATGATTGTATATCAACGTAAGTAAACTCCATGTTTACAATATAATAAAATGCATTGCTTGCTTAAATCAACTCTATAATATATTACAACATGTTCTTGCCTAATACATCTCTAGCCACTTAAGGCAACAACATTAAGTAATACAAAAAAACTGTCTACATATCACTATATTCTGCCTCGAAAATAATATATCTAGAGAGAGACTACAACACAAAATGTCTATCTCTCTAATAGCTCTAGAAAGGTATATATAATGTCTGCAAATGACCTTAACGAGGTCCGTCTCCCATCTTCGTACCTACAACACAGTTATGATACAATATAGAAAAGGAAAGTATAAGAGTTGGATAACTTAATAAGACGATAAACAGGATGTTATGTGGTGTCAATATTATATATGCAATAGGTAACATTATATACAATGTAATGTTCGTGCAATGCAATTCTACACCGACACCAACTCTACACAACACATACAATGGAGCTAGTGTATCAACACATTATATAATCTGCCCTCTTCGTGGGACACGATTATAGACTATAAATCAACACTATCACTAACATCAATACGACGCAAATGCACAAAGGTGGGAACTAGTTTCTCAACAAATTCTATAATTTGCCCTCATCGCGGGATACAATTATAGGTAAAAATCCCTGATCAGGTTTTCCGACTTTTATGGTAGGGCGCCGGGCCCTCTCTTTGCTTTCAATACATCAAAAGTGATACTTTTCCCAAAAAGAAATCGAAACGACTCATATTTACCATGAATGCAACTCACATGCTTTCCATAATCAACACTTTAAAATAATCGATTTTAAACTAACAACACATTACAATTCATCGGCGCTTGAACTTCATTGCGAACTAGCTCGTGTACATCTCGCTTACATTTTCTCATCACAACGACCTGCAACATGAACTCTACAATTACCAACTCCACGATCTCGACCAACACTCCGTCCACTACTCCTTTTTCGTTTATGAGTTCTTCTACTAGTCATTCTTCATAATCAACAAAATAAGAAGACATGAGTTTACTTCTCGAACAAATGTCTTATACAATACACACCTTCACTATGACACTTAATACCAACGCAACCCAATGCCAACACTAATGAAAATCAATGCCAAAACTTATGTATCCCAATACCAATACGGTACTACACAATACCAACGCAATTAAAAATTAACGCCACTACCAAATGTTACTCATGCAGCTTAAATACACATATTACTAGTCCTAGCAACACAATTACAAACAAGCAAACAACACTTACACTCTTGGCCCCACCTACCCGCAAGCCACCAAGGTTTATTTAACCCAGTTAAGCTCTTATACCAACTTGTCGTGTCCCGAAATCCCGAATGACCCGGGGACGCGAGCGTATTCTCATTTTAAAGAAAAGGAAACAAAAAATATATAATTTGAAAGAAATAAAATCAAATGGGATATCGTCTACAAAGCTTCTTTACTTCCTCATTCTACAACATTATTCAACATCAAAGTGCGCAAAAAAGAAATCTACACTATAGCCTGCATATGGCCTTTATATTGAAGCAAAATATATACTTAGCTTGCATATGGCCTGTATATCAATTCAAGTAAACTCCATGTTTACAATATAATAAAACATGTTGCATGCTTAAATCAACTCTATAATATATTACAATATATTCTTGCCTAATACATCTCTAACCCCTTAAGGCAACAACATGAAGTAATACAAAAGAATTGTCTACAATCACTACACCGTACCTAAAAAATAATACATCAAGAGAGAGACTACAACACAAAATGGCTATATCTCTAATAGCTCCAGAAAGGTATATACAATATCTGTGAATGACCTCAACGAGGTTCGTCTCCCATTTTCATCCCTACAACACAGTTATGATACAATATAGAAAAGAAAAGTATACGAGTTAGATAACTAAATAAGACAATAAACGGGGTGTTATGCGGTGCCAATATATATAGATATAACAGGTAGCAGTATATACAATGTAATGTCTGTATAATGCAACTCAACATCGAGACCAACTCTATACAACACATACAATAGAGCTAGTGTATCAATACGTCTTATAATCCGCCCTCCTCGTGGAACACGATTATAGACTATAAATCAACACAATCACTGATACCAATACGACGCAATGCACAAAGGTGGGAACTAGTTTCTCAACACGTTCTATAATCCACCCTCTTTGTGGGATGCGATTATAGGTAAAAATCCCAGATCAGGTTTTCCAACTTTCATGGTAGGGTATCGAGCCCTGTCTTTGCTTTCAATACATCAAATATGATACTTTTCCCAAAAAGAAATCGAAACGACTCACATTTCCCATGAATGCAACTCACACATTTTCCATAATCAACACTTTTAAAATCTTCGGTTTTAAACCAACAACACTTTAAAATTCATCAACGCTTGAGCTTCGTTGCTCCAATATATTTTCAAGGCCAGCTCTTTTCAACCCTTTCAACTCATTCAACAATTAACCTTTTTGAAAATCTCATTTTCATTGAAACGACACATTCTACGAATAATAAAGATGCAACACCCCTCGTGAATAAATGATGCATGATCCATGTACATTCATTATCAACACCAATGCATACTCATTTAATATCATTTAGTTCAATAAATAACAATTACAATTTCTACTCATACAACTCCATGAAATCGATACATTATCTACACATAGAGGTATACACACAAACTCACACTTATATTATTATTATTCTGTAATCTACTAGTCCCTTACATTCTTATCAACTCTCAGGAGCTAATCAACAAAAAGCCCAAATTTACCTTCTTCTTCAACCCTTAGTTCGATCTATCTATCTATCAAACTTAAATCAATGCTTGCCTACAATCAAAAGTACTCTACTAAGCATGATGATAAGGAAAATTAACTTAATTTCATGTACCTACAAGACATGGAAAATGAGGTAGTATCAACTAGTAAGACAAGGCTCAGGATTTACCTCAAAATGCTCTCCATACTTTGGTGATCACATTTCAAACTTTAGTTTTTAGATTGGGTAGAGGGAGCTAGATGTTACGGCCCTTTCTTCTCCCCAATTTTGGACCTCTTACACTCTCTCTATTGTTTTGTTTTGGAAATAAAATAGCATAGTGAAAAGTGTAAATTCCACATAGCTCAAAGTCTAACAAAAAAAGTTGGATTGATCTAACTGTTGTTGAATCAATCTGTTCCATCTATTTGATCGATCTAACACCACCTGGATCAATCGAATTCTTTGGAAATTTTTGACCTGGATGAAAACTTCCAAAAAACTTCCCAAATCCCTTCTAGACACTAATAGAAGTGTTCTCCTACCTTTGGATTATCATTTAATTGCTCGAATCTCATTTCACACGACTTTATGCACCTTCCGGTAAACTCCGATACAACATCGCTTTTGCTCTTCCATACTTCGCATAATCTAACTCCCAAGTCTTCCAACCACTTCATAACTTTCTTTTTCTTTTCTACAACACACGACACGCTATCCGAGTACTAACACGCACCCGCTAAGCATCGCTACAATACTACATCTCGTAATTATTCTATAGTATAAATATTACCATAAAGCAACCCATTGCCTCACTCCTATAATCACATAGTACTACATACTATAATGTACATACTTGCAACGTAACATACAACGCCTCGAAAATCAACACAACACTAATATCTCGTAGTCAACACAACAACACCAATGCCTTATAATCAACTTTTATGCTACATTTTTTTATACTAATACAATATGCCAATACTTAAATAAATAATAACATTACATATTTAAAAAGAAAAAGAAAAATTTACATTGAATTTTCTGGGATGTTATACCCTGGCCTCCCCGAGCCAGTGCCTTTCCCTCGCAAGTATATTTTTTGGGACGTGCAATTATTGTGCCCCGTGTTGATGGAATGGTGTCATCAAGAAGACGATCATTACGTTCATTGGAACTATCTGATAATTCAGATAAATTACAGAGATGAGATGGAGTCATTTTTACTCTAGGCATGGTGGAAATAGAAAATTTTTAGATAAATGAAAAATTCATGATTTTAGAAAGAGAAAAGTGGGTTTGTGAATAATGATAAATGAGAGAGAGATTTGAGAGTATGGAGTTGAAGAATTTTGGGATGTTGAAAGATGAGATAAAATGAGAGAGACAGAAAGAGAGAAGCTAATCTGTTTAAAAATAGAAAAGAAACAGACGTGTAGTTCATTTAGTAGACGTGACCTGTTAGAATTTTTAAAGGGTGTTGGTACCCTAATATGGTGTGCCGGTATACTTGGTGTGTCGGTATACCATTCTGGTATGCTGATTCTCCTTAAAACATTGATAAGCATAAATTATATAAGAAAAAGAAATTTGAGAAATATACAATCAATTTTGATGTTTCAACATTTCACCACTATGAAAATATATTGGAGCATTAAGTCAACAAAAATGATTTCAAATCTAGGAATTAAATAAGCTTTTGAAATTTTAAGATCAATTAATTAAAAAAATTATGAAAATTTCATTTTTGCAAATCATTAAAATCATAATTTGAGCTAAATAAGTTTTCAACAATGTTTTAGATCAAACACATGCTCAAGTTTCAAGTTTTTGTGAGTGTTGTGTTTAATATAGGATATAAGTCCATATACATCATATATAACATACAAACACACAAACATACAATATCATACTATATGCATCCCAAGTTCTCTATGAATGAAACAAAATTGATCTTCATTAAGGGGTTTTGTAAAAATATCCACTAGTTGCTTGTCAATATTTATATATTCATGAATAATATTCTTTTTTTTAGTATGATCACGTAAGAAATGATATCGAATCTCAATGTGCTTTGATCTTGAGTTTTGAATGGGATTCTTTGAAAGGTTTATAGCACTAGTATTATCATGCAAGATTGGTACATTTTTTAATTTGATATCGAAGTCACGCAGTTGTTATTTCATATAGAAAATTTGAGCATAACAACTCCCAAATGCTATGTATTTCGTTTCGGTTGTAGAAAGAGCAACTGGGTTTTATTTCTTGCTATGCCATGATATAAGTGAGTGTCCTAGAAATTAGCAAGTACCACTAATACTTTTACGATCTAATCGATACCCGGCAAGTCGGCATCTGAATAACCAACCAATTCAAAACTAGTGTTTTGTAGATTGAATAGACTTAAGTTCAATGTGCCTATAAGGTATCTAAGTATATGTTTTATAGCTACAACATGAGATTCTTTAGGATATGATTGAAAGCGAGTACATAAGCAAATATTAAACATGATATCCAATCTACTTGCGGAAAAGTAAAGAAGAGATCCGATCATACTTCGATATTGACATTGATCTATATCTTTGTCGGACTCATCTTTATCAAGCTTAGTACTTGGATTCATTGGAGTTCCAATTGGCTTTGCATTGTTCATGTTGAACCGTTTGAATAGATCGCTTATGTACTTTGCTTGATTTATGTAAATCTCTTTTTTGGCTTGCTTCATTTGAAATCCAAGGAAATAGTTGAGCTTACCTATCATGTTCATCTCAAATTCACCTTGTATACACTTAAAAAATTCTTGGCACATCTTTTTATTAGTAGCATCAAATATAATATCATCCACAAAGATTTGCACAAGCAACATATCATAATCATGCCTTTTTATGAAAA
>MKEJ01028624.1:0-16975 GCA_001753735.1 Embelia ribes
AAAAACCAAAATTAAAAAAAAAAAAAAAAAAAATGTAAACAAATGAATATTACTTGGTGTACAACTTTTGTCTGATTAAGAACTAACGTAGCAAACGAAGTGACAGATGCAAACATCAAATTATTTTAGACAAAAATAGAGTGAATTTTTTTTTTTTTTTTCGCGTAAGGACCGTCTTTCTGCCAAGGCGAGGTGATTTCGTTTCAAAACTGCATTTTTGAAACTCATTTGCAAAACAGGGTTGAACACAACTTTTCAAATTAGAAGTGACAGACGTGGGGATGTTCAAATGTCATATCTACTTACCTGTGAACCGTAAACTGGGTTTGATAGCACGTTATGTCATTATCTAGAGGTGTCATTCATAAAATCCACACGCCTTTAACTTCCAAATATCTATTTTCAATATGATGATTATAGTATAGGTTTAGAACATTAAACTTATTTTTGTAACAAATAATAAAATAATTTAAATTTCTTCCTAAATAAGTATGCGCAAATAATGAATTATCAGGCAAGAGGCTACCAACTAGAAAATTGTTGGGCCCGAGCAATTTGTTCTACAATTGGTTTCCATCCAATTTGTAGGATAATTCTATTTACACCACAAAAATTATTGTATGCACTACTATAAAATTGATTAAATATTGCTACTTGCACCCCACTTAAGACACTACAAATTAATTATTTTTTTAAAAAAGAAAAAATTACACAATTGCCTTTCATATAAAGAACAAACTTAATAATTTTTTTTCCATTTTAATGTCCCTCCCCCGCCCCCCCTCTCTCTCTCTCTCTCTCTTTGTTTGTTCAGCACCACCATCCTCATCGTCGTACGCCACTGCAATGTCTTGCTATCCTGACTACGATGCCACCCCCTATCGCTACACAACACCCATTGCCATGCAACAACCCCCACGCTGTAACGGCAAAATGTAAACTTATCAGGAAGTACATTCGAAAATCATAGAAATGAATGTCTCCAGTAACATTCAATGGCTAGGAAGTTGAATCTCTCTAGTGACATCCAATTGCGAGAGAGTTGAATGTCTCCAGTGACATTCGTTATCTCAAATTACAAATGTAGTCCTGAGAATACTAATTTTTTAAAACTCACATTTGATATCCAAAGTCATGAATGTCTTTGTGGACATTCAACCCCCCAGGTTGCGAATGCGGTTTTGAGAACATTCAATTTGTTTTTGAAGTTTTCAAGACCTACATTCACTACTTTTATGTACGCATGTTTTCGAAGATATTCGAATGTCAACCCGAGAATACTTATACAGATTTTTAGACACTTTTGAGACTCAATCGATCTCTAAATGAACAAATGTATCATGTTGGCATTGAAAATTAGGTTTTATCGAAATGTATTAATATCATCAAGAGATGGATCTATTGATCTTCAAATATGCTCAAATCTTGTCCAATAGTGATAATATATAAAAAAAAAAAATTTAACAAAATTCAGTATATTGATTGGATTAAAAATAAGTTTTTGGATTTTGTCGAGATGGAGAAGGAGTAGTGAGAAAGAGTTAAAAAAAATATACAAGATGAGGAGATGTTTAATATAATAGTGTTTAAGATTGAAATTTAAAATTTTTGAAGATTAATGGAGAATAATAATAAATCAAAATGATGAAAATGATTGTTGAAGAAGATGAATAATATTGAAGATGAAGTGATTGGAGAAAAATAGACATTTTGGTAATTGTTATTATGGTGTCTCTAGCATTTTTGTGGTACCAATAGAAAAAAAAATTATTCATTTTGGGTGTCGTGCCCATGAAATAAAAAGATTGTAATGCCCATGGATTTCTAACATCCCCGAGTACGCCTCTAATGTCCACCCATCTCACATAATAGAAATAAAATAGCCAATAGTTAAACTTTATTGTTAAAAATTGTTCCGAAGTAAAAGTAACAAATATGAGTTAACCGACCTCATTATCATTTTTCACGGCCTTACAAATTTATTTCGAAAATAACTGAAAACATTTCATCATCTTGGCCCATAGGCCTACAACTGCATAGGACGAAATGGTAATACTAAGCAAAATAGAAAACATGTCAACTTCAAATGAGCTCCAACCTGTTCCAACCCTATTTCTCATGATTTTCAGTTCCTGATTTTAGGGGTAAGCATATATCGGTTAAACCAAAAAATTGAATAGAACCAAATCCACCGGTAATTTTTTTTAAATTTCAATTCGTTCGATGTTGTGTAACTAAAATTTTTAGTTTCTCGGTTATATCGGTTCGGTTCTGATTTTCATATTAAATTTTTCGATTCGGTTTTATTTTTAAATTAATTTTTTTAAAAAAAAATTAGTGGCAAAAATCATGATGAATACATTTGTTTAAAATTTTTGGTTTTTTTTCTTTGTGATTCGGTTTTCGGTTTGGAACTAAACGAAACCAATTTTTTTTCATTTCGAACCTGTTCAGTTTTAAAAATATATTTTGGTCGGTTTGGTTTTATAATTATAAAATTCGATTGGTTCGATTTGTAAGTTCAATTCGATTTAGAACTGAATCGACCGATGCACACCCCTATCAGATTCTACTTGGCGTTTTCATGCAAAATAATAGTAGAAAAACCAATTAAGTAAGCACGACTTAGAAATTAGATACAATTATAAAGAAATGGTATGTGTATAAAAACATAACTACAACAACAATAAGGATGTGCAATAAAAATAATACATCCACAACTATAATAAAGTACAACTCAATCGTCAATGCAATCAGCACAACCAACCACTCAGGAAATATAGTTCTTCTGCATCCCATCGGCCATTCGAAGACACGTTTCCGAGGCCAACGACCACCATGGAATCCGTGGGTCAAGACAATGTGTATTTATAAGATATGACCAACACGACTCCATGTGCCACGATCACCATGGAATATGCATTCTTTCGTGTGCTACGACTACCATGGAACATACGTTCCTCTGCGATCCATGACCACCACGAAATATACGCTCCTCCACATACCAACAAATATCAATACATACATTATATAAATTTGGAGTACACAATCGTACTCTCTTACTCTATCACAGTGATGCCTACGCTCAATTGAACATGCAAGGCATGCACATAATTTATCGTTCTTTTACATCAACTTATTTTTCATTTAGTCCAATAATTACCCAACCACAAGATGTCCCATACCGACCATTTTCTACTACCTTATTAGGGTTAAGTATAAAATATGTTATTACTTTAAAGTTCTTTTACAACAATAACTATCAAACCAAACTGGCCCATCTCATTCAGACAAAAGGCATTTCGTCCAGACTAAATAGCCTCTCGTCCGAACTAAATCAATATAATCTAGACGAGATCCTCTTTGATCCAAACATGCTTTACTTCGCAAAATACAGCTAAAGGAAGACCAAACCCCTTTGAAAAATCAACCAAACATGTTCAAAACTTCTACAATCCACTTAAGAATACCAAAAACAATCAAAACATGTGTTTTCCTTAGAATTGAATTATCGTTCTGCAACGTACCTTAGACAAAAATGTACAACTCCTTGAAGAGCTCAAAAATCAAACCCTAACTCCCATCTCTACGACTTGCCAATTCTAATACGAGCCTATATTAAAATTGACCAAGAATTCTTATTACTATTGATAATCCTAACATCAAATTTACATTAGAATGAAATTTTGATGAATTGAAACTAGTGCGGATGTAAACAACCCGAAAGATTAGAGCTTGAAACTTACGTCAAAATGATGAAGACGAGAAGAGGATTCCGAATCTACGCTTAGTTTATTTCATAGGGTGCTCCTCTTCTTGGATCGGATGGATTTTGAGTTGAAACTTCTTCCCCTCTTCCCCTTTTCCCTCTCTCTATTATAATGTAAGAAGAAAAAGAATGAACGTAAGATGAAACGGAAAATGAATGAGAAAATTAACTTTCTGTTTCACTTTCAGTTTATTGCAATTTTAGTCCATTTAGTTTACTGGGCCTTATAGTTCTTCCCACGAAAAGAAAACTTTGTTCCCGAAATTTAACTCATAACTATAAATAGTTATGGAAAGTTGTTCCACGTCTCATCTTTGCATTCCCAAGTTTGTTGTTCAACACCGTGATACTTCCAAAGCACTCGTACCAAAAGGGGTCACCTTTTTTTGTAACATTTTTTCACGTCGATCCATTATACTCACTGGCTATACTTCTTATGCCACATCCTCTTCCACCATCAAGTCAGAATAGTCAATCATATGAGATAGATTTATCTTATACTTACACAATATCAACACGTGAAAAACTAAGTATATATTCTCTAGCTATGATGGTGAGGCCAAATGGTACGCCAACTTCCCAGCTTTCTCGATAATCTGGAAAGATCCCAAAAATCTCGGTGACAACTTCCCTTTCTTCCCACATCGCATAATCCCTTTCCAATGCGAGACTTTGAGGAATACATAGTCCCTCTTCAAAGGATAGCGGGTGCCTTCTTTTGTGGGCATAACTTTTCTGATGATTCTGTCGTCTGATTGCATTCACTACTTCCGATGCCTGCTGAACAACATCTAGTACCAATAATGACTGTTCCAATTCTATCCAACATATTAGGGATTTACATGGATGACCATATAATGCCTCGAATGGTATCATCCCAATTCTTGAATAGTAGTTGTTGTTATATACAAACTCAGCTAGGTATAAGTGATCCTCACAGCCTTCCCCGAAATCGAGCACACATACCCGTAGCATGTTCTCCAATGTCTGAATGGTCTTCTCTGTTTGTCCATTTGTTTGTAGGTAATAAGCAGTGCTCTCTGTCAATCTCCTGCCTAAAGAATTCTGCATACCCTCCCAGAAGTAGGATATGAATCTTGGATCTCGATCGGATAAAATGGTATAAGGTGCGCCATGCAACCGAAAGATTTTCTTCATGTACAATCATGATAACACTTCTGCTCCATCTTTCTTCTTGATAGGCAAGAAGTGCACAGACTTCGTCAATCTATCCATAATCACCCATATGGCATCCCTCCTGCCCCTCGATCTTGATAAACCACTGACAAAGTCTATCGTAATGTGTTCCCACTTCTACTTCGGTGCCTCAAATGGTTACATTTCACCACCCACCTAATTCATATCCCCCTTAACTTGATGACACGTCAAACATCATACCACAAACTTAGCGATGTCCTCTTCAAACTTGGCCAACAATATGTATGACTCAAACCATGATACATCTTGTTTTCACCTAGATGCACCGATAATCGCAATTGGTGCAACTCTCTCAATGCATCCCCTCTCATTTACTTTGGTACATATAACCGCCCTCAGTATCTCAACTCTATGCGGTCTCTAACTATCCAAACACAGGATTCCCCACTGTGAGCTCTAGCAATGAACTTTTATGACCGCGCATTATCTCGTTGAGATTTGTTCAATTTGTTTACCAACTCGAGCTGTACAATCATAGTATTCAATGAAACTCGTTCCCCGCTATCGATGAACTCCAACTCAAACTTACTGAATGTCTTCACGGCATCCCATTGATCGTATATGAGGCATGCTAGAGTATATCGAGTCTTGTAACTTAGTGCATCCGCTACTACATTTGCCTTCCCAGGTGATACTGAAGATTGAAGTTATGTTGTCCTATACATTCCATCCATTGCCTCTGTCTCATATTCAATTATCGTAGCGTGAAGATGTATTTGAGGCTCTTGTGATTAAATAAGACCTCGAACTTCTCCCCATACAGATAATGCCTCCAAGTCTTTCAAATCACGAGTTGGGTAATTCTGCTCATTAACCTTCCTATATATTGTATACCCTACTTATAATTAACCTTCCTGCATATTGTGATGCATCGAAGGAAGCAATGGGATTTGTCTGTATCAATACACATCCTATTCATTCCTTCGACGTATCACAATATACTATATACCCCACTCATCTTCCCGGGATAATCAATATATGAGTTGCCGTCAACAACTATTTCAGCTTCGTAAATGATTCATCACACTTGGCGTCTCACTCAAGCTTGACCCCTTTTGGAGTAAGATAGGTTATAGGAGAAGCTATAATTGAGAAATCCTTCACGAATATCCTATAGTAACCGTCTAGTCCTAAGAAGCTGTGAATTTCGAAAACGTTCTTAGGTTGTTCCCAATTCGACACCTCCTCAGTCTTTGATAAATCCACTGCAACCTCTTCAGTTGTCACAACATGCCCCAAAAACTTCACTTTTTGAAGCCATAACTCACACTTTGACAATTTTGCATACAATTGATGCTCCCGTAACATCGACAACAAGATCCTCAAGTGCTACTTGTGTTCATCTTCAGTCTTCGAGTACACTAGAATATTATCTATAAAAATGATAACGAATGAATCTACGCTAAACACAGCTTCATAAAACAGCAAATTCTACAGTTTAGTAGAAAACTCACAACCTGCATCCACAGAAATTTTGCTGGGTTTTCAATAGAATTGTATTAGATTTTCAGCCACATACCTTATGCGATAGCAATTGATTTCCCTTCGTAAAGTTGGAATCAATACTAACCCATACTATATGAGCACACAAACTCAACACATAAAACCAATGAAATTTGACAAGTGATTTCATTACAATAATGATTTATGAGTTAATCAATCAATTAGAACTCATATTGATTTATTATGATTTGAAATTGATATGGATGAACCATAAAAATTGAAGGTTAAGACTTACCTCAAAATGACAAAGACAACGAGAGGATCCAAAATCTGTGATTAGTTTGCTTCGTGAGGTATTCCCCCTCTCAGATCGAATGCTTCTTGTGTGGAGGAGTCTTCCCCTATTTTCCCTTCCTCTCTTTTTATTTGAAAACAAGAACGTGGAATTGGGAGAGTTTATTTTCTTTCAGTTCCACTTTCATTTTATTATACTTTTAGTCCCTTTAGTTTATAAGGCCTTACAACATTGGAAGGATATCTTACAATATTTTACCCTTATTTTTGGTTATATTCTAAGGCAAGTTCCTAGTTTTCTTTTCCATAAGGCTAAATATAGTGAAAAGTACACTTCTTGATAAGGTTGAAGCATAGCTTTAAATATCAGCCATTGCCATTATATAACACCGTTAACTAACGATTTTGGCTGCCTCCGATATCATTACGGACAATTACAGCAGCGAAAACAAAATTCGAAGCTATAACAGCCGTTACGGCAACATATCGGTCGTTACGGCCAGTTAGAAAAATCAAATAAATTAAAAAATAATAATAATGATATTCAACTGGGAATTAGATAATACAGAAAATTCATCATAATAAATAATTTATATTGCATGGCAAAACACTAATAGTGAGAATTAAAAAGAAATGTATGATCGTGCATGCCATTCTTTTGGATGTAAAATTTCACGACTTTAATATGTGTATTTAATATTATTTTTTTGTTTAATGTAAATAATTGTTAAATTATATTTAATAAGTTTGTATTGTATGAAATATGATATTTTATCTTTAATAACTTTGATTATGAAAAAATAAATAAATAAATATTAAAAAATACATATTTTTTTAAGATTATTAAAAAATTTTAGCATAAAAATTATATATGGAATGAGTTTACAATTAATTTTATGATATAAATAATATGTGACATTGAAATTTAGTATGTATAACAAAGTTTAAAAAAAAAAAATGTTTTTTCTAACTGTTAAGCTATAAGTGTTATATTTCGAAGTGGTTATACTGTTATAATCACGACCGTACTGATCACTACTATTATTTAAAATATTGGTTCAAATGAGATTGGTCATAATCATGCAAGGGCAGTCTTATCAATGGCGTATCTTTCCAACGGCCCCACCTCAATGCTTGTGAATTCACAACCTGGACCTATGCTCCATAAACTATCCTAACAAAAGAAATAACTCACTCGAATAAAACACAGCATTGATGCAGATGTCTAGATTAATTATATTTTCCTAAGGATCCATTCTTGCCGTTTCATTTAGACTGGATGCTCAGTAATGAAGATTGGCCGTCATTATGAGTTTTGCTATTTTTATGGTTAAAAGGTTTTCAATTAAATTCACATAAGGTGAAATTTCGTTATTTTTTTTTATTTTCTATCAACATTTAAAACAAGAAACTATTTTCGAATTATTATGCATGTATGAGGATCGGCTAACAAAAAAGTAGAAATAAGAAGGCATTTTACTACTAGCCTATAAATCTATAGGCCTACATAATGAACCAATAGAGCTGAAAATAGGGAAATAGGGTCCACATATTTGACCCATGCCCCCAAAATAAGGACAAAAATTTGCAGAATCTCTGAAATGAATAGTTTCCATTTTCTTCGTCTTTCAATTACTAAAGTTTTTTTTGGTTAAAGGGCAGGATAAGAGCATGTAACACTCTTTATCATAAAGTAAAGGTGAGGAAGTATTTTAAGTAATAAAAAAAAATTATAAAAGTATTTATATAATTTTTTATTATAAAATTTCAATTTTATAGCTTAAAATTATATTTTAAAAAAAAAAGAACAGTATGTTAGACACTCCCTTCCCAAAAGGGTAGATACGCTGCGGACTAGGCTCATGACTTAGCCGAAAATATGGACCATTGTCTTTCATGCCTAGGAATTATTGCCCTTGATAACCATTGGCGTTGTTGCTTACGAAAAGGGCACTAAAATTAGATACTCGACAGATATGGCCCCTGCGGGTCCTATTTGATGATTTTTAGCAAAGCCTCTCGGCCAATTTTTGACAAGAGTTGTTTGTTTGTTTGTTTTTTATTATTATTATTATTTTTTATTTTTATGGTGATTTATTTATTTGATATATTTTAAACTAATGTTTTTTGTTATTTTGTTTAAATACTGGACAATATTTTGTTACAAAATTTTTAAGCTGAGTTTTTTTTTTTCCTTCCTAAAAAAGGTAAAAGATTTAAACAGGATGTATTTAGCTTTTATCTAATATATAGTTATATAGAGAGAGAAAATCTTAAATTGGTAAGATTTATGCTAATATAATATTTTTATGAAAAATTAATGTCTATTTATATTAATATTAGTTATATAAAAATCTTACTGTGACATATTTTAAAAAATTAATATTAATTAGGATAATATTTTAAAAATTTATAGAGAATCTTAAATTGGTAGAAATCTATTTATAAAAATATTTATTTACTAAAAGTATTTTAATTCTTAAATATAATCTTAGTAATTTATATTCTGATAAGTTATTTTATATTTATGCGAAGATATATATAAATATTTTAGGGTTGTACTTGATCTTATATGAAATTTAACTTTAATAATTTAGATTATTTTAAATTGATATATGCGTATATAATTTTAATATTTTTTATTATAGTAAGTTTTAATATTTTAAATCATAATTTCATTGAATACATAATTTTAATAATTGTTAATATGCTAAATTTTATTGCTTCAAATCTTAATTTTATGGAGACAAATGTCAACTAATTGTATGCACAAATGTCGCAATTAGAGTAAAATTAGTTGAAGGGAACAATTGCAGTTTTGATAGATTTATTATTTTACTAGAGTGTAGCCCAAGCAATCCGCGGCTTGTATATATTATTTTTTTTTGGCATCATATTAGCTTTAATAATTTTATAAATAATTTTTTTGTATGACAACTTGTACTTTTTTTTCTTCCAGTTATTTATAACTTTATAAAAGACAAGATTCTATTAAATTTATACTATGAGAATATTTTTATAAAAAATTAATATTCTTTTAGGTTAATTTTTGGCATGAAAAAATATACATATATTATGATATTATTTCACTAAAAATTAATCTCTATTTTGGTTAATTTTAGATATGTGAAAATCTTATCATGATAATACTTAAAAAATCAATATTGATTAGGATAATATTTTTAAAATTTATGAAAAATCTTAGAAAGGTAGGAATCAATTAATAAAAATATTTATTTTCTAAAAAATATTTTGATTCTTGAATATATTTTAATCATTTTTATTATGATAAGTTATTTTATAGTTATACAGAAATATACATGTATCTTATAGCAAATTTAATTTTAATAATTTTTATTACGGTAAGTTGATAATATGTATATAATTTCAATAATTTGTATTACGGTATGTTTCAAAATCCTCATTTAGTGGCATATGTATCAAGCAATTGTAAAAATAAATGTCCCAATGAAAATGAATATAATTAGAAGTGATAACTTTTATATCTATAAAAACGTAAGAATACTTTGCAACTCTTGGCAATGACATTAGTTGTTAGTACCATATGATTTTTTCTAATTTTACCGGCTGCCCCAGAATTGTCAGATACAAGAGGCCAATTCTATTTTGTTTAATGTCACATTCTAAAAAAATCTTGAGAAATTGCTTAGTGGAACTCATAAAAAAAATTTCGAATTTTACTTATAAAATTTATCAAAATCGGTCAATGACTTGATTATTGGAAATTTAAAAGTCATTCTATCATGTCCTCAATTCTCATATATCCGGAAATGAGAATTAAAAGAAAGAAAAAGAAAGACAAAAAAAAAAAATACAACTTAAATAACTTGCAACTTAATACAACTTAAACAACTTCTACCCATATTACAAACTACAACCACGATAACTTCATAATTATACATTATCCTACAGCGATCCATCATACATGTACATGTACATAAATATACAATATCTTACTTATACAACAACTACAACATAATACTACGGTATATTACAAAGTTAACGGCAACCTTTCAAGTTGCATATATAAACTTCAAGGTAAGAGCTTATCCAAAAGAAAGAAAGGAAAATGTACATATACATAATCAAGCCTTGTCTACATGAGGCTACTACAACTAGCCACAACTACAAAATATGGACGCACTAATATGTCTCCATAAATATCAAGTATGCCTTGAGTCAAACTCCGGACCTACAAACAATTAAAGAACAATATACATAGAAGAAAAATGTATGGTCAGAAATCAACGATAAAATAAATCTAATATTATCCAGAATATAAATATGTAAATGAACATATGAATTAATATAATCATTAATTATATACTCATATAAGTAGTTCATACCTTAAGAAGTAAGGTAGGTGTACAAATACAACCATGAGTTACAAGCAACAACACCCCGACTTAGAATGTAACATATGCATACAACTACGAATGAGGGTTATGCTTACAACTACGAATGCAATTTATGCATACAACTATGAATGCAACTTATGCAAATGAAAATATATCTAGTCTTAAAATTCAATACATGCTTATGAGACTTATCTCGACTTTAACTAAAAGGGAAAAGTTGGGACTACTATCTCTTTACTTTTTTTCTTAAAAGTGGGTTTAGCCTTATACCCATTTTCGAAAAAATGTGGGCGTTCCTTATTGCAGTTTTCTTAAAAATGTGGGCATTTCTTATTACCCTTTTCTTAAAAGTGGAGCATTCCTTATTGCCCTTACAAGTTGTAGGCCTTATTGTTTTCTTGAATATGGGCATTACCTATTCACAAGGGCATTCCTTATACCCTTAATTTTCTTAAAAGTCTTTAAAAGAAAATACTTTGCCTAGAAAATAAAAAGAAAAGACTTAATCTCTTATTATAATAACCATGCTTGTACTTATACACTGCACACGCTTCTTACTTACAAAGTAAATATGTCTTTACTTATACATGAACACGTTCTCACTTATGCATACTTTGGAACATGCTTGTACTTTTGAATATGTATGAATGCTTATGAATATGCTTGGGTACTTACAAATATATATGTCACAACATATGTGATCTACAATACTTACAAATGTGCTTGAATTTTTATAAACATGCCTGAACACTTACACATATGAGGATGCTTATAAAAATACTTGGATACTTGTACACTTACTTGAATACTTATAAAATGTATGTCACAACAAAATGTGACTTTCGACTACCTACAATATAACAAATGTATTCTTAAATATATATTTACATACTACAACATATGTAAGCTTAATGTGTGTGTATATATAGGCCTCGACTATCTACGATAACCATTTGGCATACGGGAAAGTTAACCGTACATATATGAACAACCAAATGTAATACTTCAATATATCACTCATGTCGACATACACACATAAGCTTAAACTTATACTATTGTTCACTATCTGCCCGTACCTTAATCCAAAAGCCTCCTAAGATGCTACTAAAAGACCACGCAAACGTCAATCAAGATTCCCCTTATTAGCCTTACCAAACAATCTTTCTACACACCATGAAATGAGATGCACCTATACAAAGAAGTCGTCTATTAGACATTGGAAATAAATTCGACAAATTTATTTTAATGTAAAACTCGACATGAGAATCGAGAAAATTGAACGAGAATAAAAATTGATGAAACTTACATCAATACATAATGATGATGAGAAAGTATGGAAAACCCAAAGTTGAATGACGAACTAATCAAGATGATATCTCCACGGAACTCACGAAGTTTTAGTCCCCAAAATGATCTAGCAAACGAACTCGAATCGGAACAAATCTATACAAAAAAAATGATATAGTCATTACGAGGAATAAGAAAATCAACTTTGTTTAGGCGTACCAAAAAGGTACAAAAACCAGGCAACATAAACGAAAGAGATAGAAAAAAAAAAACCTTACGTCAAATCGAAGCCTACACGATGGAGGGTACGAATATCTACTTTTTATTCACGGACGACCTCCCGAGCTAGTTAATATTTGAAGAAGAAGATTGAAGAAATTGAAATCACTTCACCGCCTCTCTCTCCTCTAATTTTCGGAAAAAAGTGAAATGTAAAGAGAGAGGCAAGACGTGACATTTAGTCAAAAAATACTTTTTGTCACGCTGAGGTGTTCGGCAATCCGTCCGATGACTCAAAGTATATTATATGACTCCTATCTACTGACAGGCCTACGGATTGACACCCTCCGGATATAGAGAAAACACTTAGAAAAATTTATAACTTTTGGCCAGAAAAGAAAACCCTATGATAGGTTGTCTGATGCCTTACCCGACACCTCAAACCCGCCGGACACCCTCCAGACAAGCCATATTCTAACAAGTTTAACTAAGTGTCACACTTCACCTTTTGCATTTATAAACACATACAATGGATCACGCTAATACAACGCTACTCTATAACAACTACGCTCACGCTACAACGCAAATAATAGTATTATAACGTGTAAAAATATTACTATTTAAAAACAAAAAATTCTTTCAAATTTTCGAGACGTTACACATTCTTTCCACCAAGCCTTTCACACACGGAGGCAGGAGCGGAGCCACACCCATGCAAGGGGGGGCCCTCTGCCGCCCTTGTTTTTTCAAACAAATACTTACTGGCGCTAATTGAGCTCTATAGTTGGGCCTTGTCATAGTGGCTGCATGTCCATGCTTTTAACCCTTTGACCTGGGTTCAATTTTCTAAAGTTATTTTTTGTTTCCTTGATTTCTCATTCTAATTACCCTCCAGTCGCCTTTATTTTATAAACATTTACTATTGAAAATATAATAATAAGTAGAGTAGGTTGATTAAACATTTACTATTGAAAATATAATGATCAGCAGAGTAGGTTGATTTGATAGCAAAACTTGATTATTTGGTATAGGACTTAAGTTTGAATCTTCCTCGTATAGATTTTGTAATTTTGGCGCTTGGAGTTAGAAAAATTATTTTTCTAAATTTTCATGGAAACATCTCTTGTAATTTCATCTACAATTTTTTGTTTTAAGATATTTTTCACTATCAATATTAGAAAATTTTAAATATAAAATTGTGTAAATATTTATATCTAACTTCTTTAATTTATAGTTATCATTTTTATTTTGATATACTTTATGCGTGAATCGTGCCCTCCTGATCATAATCTTGGCTCCACCACTGTACAAAGGCCATGTCCAGCTATGCTAGAAAATGAGTTAAGTGGAGTTGAACTTTAGCCGATTCTGACTCCGGAGAGGTTGCATATGCTCTGTTTGTTTATTTAATGAATTTTATTTTATTATTTAGGTTCAATTTGTATATGTCCGAGTTGAATCCAAATATGTTAATGAAAAGTTTAATTCCCTTAGATCTATAAACATCACTTCTTGTTGATATGTTAAACGTTTTAAGAATTACTTTGAATCTCTCTATGAAATCGCCAACTAACAACCAACTACTATCTAATGTATCAAGTAATTAGATTATTGTTGACTTAGTATTACTATTAGAACATGGTAAAGTTATAAATAATGTACACCACTCATGTAAGATGACAATTTTTTTTCTTTCAATTATTATATTCAATCTGATTTAAATGATTTTATGTAAGTAAACTTACATCTCTATTTTGAAAAATGAATATAGTTTCTAAAATTAATTAAATAATTCCGAGCCCTTAAATAGTCGGATTGGAAGTTATTCAAGCTCGATTTATCTATTTAATGAGTCAAATTTTATTATTTAAATTCGGATCATCTACCAAATGACCAAATGGGGCCGAGCTCAATTTGCATCTCTAATTCCAGCCATCAACCAGGAAAACAAAAGAATGTGAAACTTTTTGCTAATTGTAATTGTAGTCAAATGCACATATAAGTCCATAATAGAAAGAGTCACACTTTTATAGATTGGAAAGGAAGGGTAAATTCTATTTTTGCTAATTTGTTTGGTTGCATCTTTAAATGTTGGGTTGCACTTTTAAGTAGGCAAATTCCAATAGAGGCAAATTCATACTCACAAGCAGTGCTAACAACACCTTGTTTTCAACAACTTCTCAGCGATCACTTTTTTTTTTCTTCTCATGCAGAAGTATGTCATTAATTTTTTATTTATTTATTTATTTTACCAATCGGAGAATTGCATTGAAAAAAACCGTTCCAAAGGAAGTGTTGCACACTCCTCCTTAATTAGTTGGATCTTGCTTCTATTAACTACCGAGACATTCCATAATCCTCCACCAACTGTCGGGTGCACCAACAGAGGCTTGAATCCGATTGTCAAATTTTCTGCAGTCGTGTTTGAGCGTTATCCTAAACTTCAATCAGTTCAATGTCTGACTCAAATAAAACATACCATACAATGCGGAAACATGCTCAAATATGTACTGTTTCATGGGCTTCACAAGCTTAATTTTTGTTTTTTGTTTTTTGTTTTTTTTCTTGGTAATCAAGCTTAGCTCCTTGATTATAGAAGGCAAAGATCCAAAGAGAAAAAACTTAAATAATAATCATCTGCCAAAACTGAGTTTCATTTTTTCCCGCCCACGCTTATGAAATTCAACTTTTTATTTCTTCCTTTGTTAAAAAATAAAAAATAGAGCCTTGTCAAACGAAATATCGACACTTCGACAGATATTAACGAGAGAATGAATTCAACCTTTTATTTCTTCTGTGTTAAACAAAATTAAAACAGAGCCTTGTCAAACTAAGTTTCTTTGTAGTAATATACACACAACACCACAAACGCACACAAAAACACCCTCCCAAACCATTTCATGAAAATTTCAAGCAATTTATTTCCACAGTTAACCGTGTTGTTGTTCTTTTATCAATAGCCCTGAGACGCACAAACAAATCAAACAACTAAAGCCTACAACATCCGAGCATCATATATTTATCACCCTTGCGAGAGAGAAAAAGAGAGAGTGAGAGAGATGGATGGCGGAAAGCAAAACAAAGGAAAGGAGCAAAACAAAGGAAAGGGTAGCAGTGGGGTCATTCCAAAGCGGATCTTTTAACCTAAAGAGGAAACCCTAATTAGCTAAAAATGAATTTATGGCCATCGGTTAATTTAATTTGAGCTTTGCGATCGACACACTTTCATTCGCACTTTGGAAGTGGATATATATTAATTTTAATGTCAAAATTGCCAGTGTTTTCATCAGTGATTAAATTAATAAAATAACAAATATAGTGACCAAAATAGCTCATATCACAAAACTTTTAACCCACCCAATGTTTTAACAGCAAAAGTTTAGAGTCACACTCTTAGTACATTTTGTTTGATATTTCTTCTTGCTGTTAATTATCTGGCAAGGTCATGACAACCCTCAATGGATTACATTCACAAAGGGGGAGGGAAAAAGTAAAAAGAAACAACTCATATTGCTACAAAAATATATGCAAATACAAAAATTAAAAAAAGAGAAACAAATAAGGTACGGAGATTTGTTGACTCGATTCATCAATATGACTACGTCCGGAGGCGACTAGCCAGGAGCGTTTTCACCATATGAGTGATAGGGTTGTAATTATAACAAGAGATGTATTTATACTGGTTGAATCCACGGCAGTAGGAACTGGTGTATAGTATCTTTAAACTTCACAATTCCAATACATTAAAATTTTATTGATACACGGCACACATACCTATTACTTATTTACAAGTTTCATTACATCGTCAAACTTATAGAAAAAAGTATTATAATAACGAATGTGCAACTTATATAATCCCCAAAGACAAGCTACAAAAGTTTAGAAATTACATTACTACTCTGACGTTCATATATAAATATTAAAAAACAAAAACAAAGGAACAACATATGTTACAAGTTATTTGTTTAACCCGCATGAAGAAACTAATAATTGCTAGGGTTGACCTTGCTGCTCTTGTCTTTGGTCTTGGTTATGGATGAACGTACAGTTTTCACCATCTTCTGCTTCACCGTCTCCTTTGGCTTCGGAATGACGCTACTTGTACCCCTGCCTTTGGTCTGGCTCGAACCCTCCATTTCTCTCCTTTTCTCTTTCTCTATCTCTCTCTGGCTTTCTTTCGAATAATTTGCTTGTAATGCTTAGCTTGTTACGCTTTTCAGAAGATTGATTTGAAGCCATATATATATAGGTGATGGAGATGTGTTAAAACCATATAACACAGTTAATTATGTCACCCAGAGTTTAAAAATGAGGCCTAGGGTTTGTGGGTGTGTGTGATATTGAGCACATACGCCCTAAATATTTC
>MKEJ01028630.1:0-15470 GCA_001753735.1 Embelia ribes
TCTAAGCCAACTAAATAGGTAAAAACCCTTAAAATTAACAAATTAATCACTCTTGGTCCAGATTTACAATCCTGTTTAATTACTACTCATTAGAGGATAGACTAATTACCTTCTTCACCTTAGGGTAAAAATGGGAATTAGTTACTCATGACTACACTAATTTCGAAAGAAAACATGATTAAACTAAATACTGCAATAATAAAAATAAACAAAATGCAACTCAATAATTAAACCAATTTTAATATTCATGCAATAATCCTAACAACAACTACAACAATCCAGATATGCAATATCGCAAAATAAACTTAGCAACTAAATCAACAATTAAACTGAAAACTTACGAATAAACAGAAAGTGAACTACTAAAATAAAATTGTAACACTATTATTAATTACTAAAAGATTTAACAAGATTCTGAGTAAGCTTACAACCTATAAGAATAAAAACAACGAGAATAAGGAGTTGTCATACCTCCAAAATTGACCTCCGTAAATCTCCCAAGTCTCCAAAACAAATGAAAGAGAAGAATAAAAGCAAAAGTGATATGAAATCCTATGGTGGCTAGGGTTTTTAATCTCTCATACTGTTATGAGATTAAATCACATCCATTGGATCTAAGTTACATTATAATAGAATTACATTAATAATAATTAAGGAAACAAACTAAAGCTTAAAACCGAAGAGGAAACTTTTCTTCCTGCCTAACTCGTCCAAACAAAATAATCCCGTCCAAACGAGAACCCCTTTCATCTAAACTAAAAGCAACTAGTCCAGACGAAATACTTGTGTTTGAATTTCTTCAAATTTTATTGATAATTTCTTCAAGCATTGACCTTCAACACTTATTCAAGCACTCGTCAAATACTTCAACGTAACACTTGTGCATCATCATTGCCTTAATATCGCCTCAAAACAGTACATTTTGCGTCTTTTTACCTGAAACACATAATATAACAACCCGAGATTATTATTTTAGAGATGCTAGCATATGCATATATGATTATTTTATTACGATTAGTATTAATTATTGGATTTTGGGAATAAAAAATTAATTTTGGAATTTTAGGCGGTAACAGCAGTGTAGCAAATATAATATTGTGCAACTTGTATTTCCACTAATAAAACATATATATGTATGTTCTCTGCATACATTTACATACATGCACACCATATTCACGAAATATAAGAAGAAAATAGTGAGAGCAGAGAGAATTAGAGGCCCGGGGCTCGGTTTTGTCAAAAACGAGGTCCAAAAACGTATTTACGTGACTCGGGAGCCCGTATTCGTAACATGAATGACATTTTGAGGTATATTATCATGTATTTAACTGACTTAAGTTGTGAAATTTAATTATTTAGCCTTATATGGATTTATTGAGATTTTTTAAGTGATTTTCCATTAATTTTGAGGACTCGGAACCACTTTTCCGAATATTTTTGAATTAACAATGTGGGTTTTATACTTTTATGCGATTAATATGAATTTTTGGAACATTTTTGTTTAATAAATTTTGTTTTGTGACTTTTAGAGTGATTTTAACCATTTTGGGCTTATTTTGGCAAGAAAAATATATTTTCTGTAATAAAGAATGGAATTACGAATTTTTGTAAATTATTTATAATTCTGGAAATTCAGTAAACTTTGGGAAAGATAATATTGAGTCCATTCATGTCATTATTTAGATTTTTAGTATATTTTTGGAGTATTTTTGGCATTTTCGATGAATTTAAATTAATTTTTAGTGAGGAAAATACTTTGCTGGAAATTTTACAAAAACATTCTGACTCTGGAAATATTTATGTTGAAGGAAAATATGATTTCTTATCGTGCAGGCATTTAAAATGTATTTATTGTCATTTTTGGGTAATTTTTGATATTTTTGGAAAATATTTTCAGGCAATTTTCTTGGAAATATTTTAATGCTGGACATCTTAAATCTTGGGGAGAAATTTTGAATTTTTATTATATATGCTTTTATTTAAATTAGTGGCCCCTAATAGTATTTTTGAGAAAATATAAATAAACTATGAGATGTATTTTGGGGGATATCTTCAGTCCTAGAAATATGTGTTTTATGAAAGGAAATATAATTTTAGCAATGTAAAAATATTTGAGAATTTTTTGTGGAAATTAAAATAGCATTTTGGGAAAAAAGAAAATCATTTTCTATGTAAAACAATATTTTTGGCTAACGATATTCTCCAGAATATTAAGAAATCTATTTTCTAGCATTAAGGAGAGTGTAGGCAGAGTATATGTACACGTGTGTGACTTTCATGTCTTAATATGAGGTACGAGTAGTGGTAGAATCAGACATTGGATTTAGTACCACGTAATACATGGACTGTGTATATGTTGTGTTATTTTTCACAGGTTGGGGTGATTGTGGTGGTACCTCGAATCCCAGGCAAGAGAGACTTCGAAATGAGAGTGGTTGTGGTTTGAGATACCTCAGTTGAGATTCTCCTAGGATAGATGATTCCCTCCAGACCGTGCCCACCGGTTCCGTGGAGATTTGGATTTATGTGAGACTATGGTACCTCCAAACTTAGGGAAGATTGAGTGTGGATGTGTAGTACTATTGAGCGAATAGACTATATCATATGTTTTATCACTGAGTAACTTGGCTTTATTTAGAGTATTTAATTAAACAATAGGCTATTTCTATTTATGCATGGCAGACTTATATTCTTATTTTTCCGGCGGCTACCGTCCAATATCCCATGTTTAGAGTTAGATCGATGGATACCTTTTTGAGCAGTAGAGGCTATTGTCTGGTACATTTTATGTGGTATACGATAGTGTTGTATATGTATGGTGTCGTTTTGTAAGCATACACAGAGCTCGAGACCCGTGCACTATTTGGTAGATATATATTTTGCAACATATCTATATATATCGTGTTGATGGACATATTACATATGATGTATTATTTTGTGTTTCATGGTGGATGTATTAGTTAGTGCAGCAGATTGTAAATACTTTTATATTGTATTTGGAGCGTATGTACTAGACTAGATATGTTCGTATTTCTGGAGAGATGCTGACCAAATTTTGTCTCATATATATATTAATCGGGCATCTATTTGGTTTGGTTAATGTTTACCTGTATATGTGCATTAGTAGAGAAGAACATATGGGAGGATTGTTACTGTTATTAATATTATATTTAGTAGTATCGCCGAGTCAACTACTCGTTTTAAGAGTTTTGATTTTGGGAAAAAAAAAAGTGGCTTGGCAATAGTTAAATATAAGTTTAACGAGTGGGCTGGTTTGGGTGTGTTTGACATAAATTTCTCGTAATATCGCAATTCACCACAATTTATGCATCTATTACACATTAAACCCTATAAATGCACTGATTTTGTATCTTAATTATATGATAATTAGGCCCAATCAATAATTTTTCAAGGTTAAATGGAGAAGCCCAATGATACTTATGTTGTTTTCAAGCATACACACACCAAAGATCAAGATGTTATGTCCTATCAAAGTCATAGAGTGACACAAGTACACGTAAGTAATATAAAATTTATGTAGTCGTAACTTGTTAATTAAATAATGATTTGAATTTAATCATATTTTAAATTTTTCTAAAATTAATTTCATGGTGCAGTATAAGTACTTAGAGATCGAGACAAAGGACTCACAGACGGAGCTGAGCTCGCAGGAGGCTCAGATGGTCGACCCAAAAGCAACTCATTACGAGGTTGTTGGCGATCCCAAGCATAGGAGATTTTTTGGCATTGGTTCGAAAGCTTCCTCGTGGTTTAGTAGAGAAACCACCTCCAACTTGTAGACATGGCCTAAACGGTCCTCCTAATCTTCCTCTACTTGGGAGACGGAAGAAATGAGGGAAACGATCCACCGAATGAGCACCAATTTCGAAGCTATTCAAAGGCGAGATAATCAGAAGGCGAGGAAACAATAAAAGTTGATTGTGCAGATCCATAAGCAGAATGAAAAGATGGCGCAGATACGGCAGATGATGAATGCTATAAAGCAAAGAGGTAGGTATTATTACGTTATTTTGCTGCCATAGCAACCGCCACCGCGTACTGACGTTTTGGCTTTGTTGATGCCCTTTTTGGCTCAGCATATCCAAGTCAAACTCACAGTCCATATAAACCCGTTCCTTGCCCCACCTATGATCCTGCTCGAGACCTCCCAAATAACCCGGACAATGGTGAATAGATTTTTTTTTATTATTATTGAACTAATTTATAAATTATTATGAACTCTTAATTATTAGTTGTAATGCTTTTAAACTTTAATTTATATTAATATTGTAAATAATAATAATTAAAAAAATAAAAAGGAAGATTTTTTAAGCAACCTTTTTATATTTTTAATTATTATTATTTTATTTGGAATGGACTTTGGAACTGAATATCCATTCCATTTGGAAATGGAGAACAGTCCGTTCCAAATTAGAATGGAGTGATATCCGTTTTAAATTGGAACGATGATCGTTCCAAATTTTCGATTATAATATTATTACTTTGGAACGAATTTTGGAACGCAAGTCCATTCCAAATTAGAACGGAATTTGTCCATTTCAGTTTGTTATGCCACATAGTAGAGCATATTGTGTCCATTCCAATATCCATTTCAACCTCTTAATTAGAACGAAAATTGGAATCTTCCAATTTCCTTGTATTATTATACTATTTATAACAGTAATGGTTTAATTTATTTCCATCTCTATACTGAATTTCAAATCTCTGCACATATCTATCTGAGCCATATCTGATTGGTCAAGCCTAGGGGGTCTTCTAGCCGATTCTGGGAGCTTCTCAACCAGACCTGAATCGGCTTTTTGTGTACAACCCGCTGGCCGCCGGTTCTAGTTGCTACACCAGCAATACTGCAGGGAGGTCTTAGCCGATTCAGTGCCTTATCCAATTTTTTGATGCAATTATGAGCTCATTCTTCTATTGGCTAGTTTTAAATTATTTCCGAGCCGATGATAACTATTCCAAGCATTTTTTGAACTCTGTTTGGTTAACCTTTCGTTCTCAAATGCGTGTTTTGATTATCGAACTTTCTTGAACCTTTTGTCTTCAATTTTTGAATTTTGAATTTTGAATCTTCGATTCTCATTTCATTTTTCAATTTGTCTTCGTATAACTTCACTTTGTATTATCATCACCTATTTTTTTTCATAAACTCAATTTAAATATTAATCTACTATGAAGACTTAACTTAGTTTATCCTTTATTTTATTTATTTTTGTTATCATCAAAATTATTTTAAAATATAGTTTAATAAACCTTGGGGCAACAAATCATATATATCATGAAGCTAACCAAGTAGTGGATGTATTAGCAAATGGAGCAGATTATTATTTTGACACTTTTGGAGTGATTATGTACCTTCCACTATTTCGAATCTAATATCTAATGATAAGTCCAGAAAACAAATAGTAGTTAGAGTTCCTGGCATTTTGATGTATGACCTTGTGCTCCTTAAAATTTAATAGAATGCTTTTGTTAATTCAAAAAATTATAATTTTATACATGTATTAGTTAATCCCTTACATAAAATTATGAGTACAATTCTTCCAAACAAAGTTTGATTACATTTTCCGTCTTCCAATCCTTACACTTTTCATTGAAAAAACGTACAGTTTTTAGTTGGATTTTTTTTAAAACTAATAAGTTTTGATGTAATTGGAACTCTAGGTTCCAACCGTATGACTGGAGCAGATGTTCACTATATGTTAACCTTATAAATATTTCTAAGTTTTTTGTTAAAAACAAAATTGATTTTTAGGTTTTAAAAATCAAAAAATCAAAATTTCAGAGCTATATCTCTCAGGGCTAAGTCTGAGAATTCCTTTTATTTAGTTTTATGTGAAATAAAGAAAAACTGAATTCAAAAAAGCTTTTAGCTTTTAAAAACTGAAAATTAAAAATTGAGTTCTCAACAAACCGCATGTTACATGTCAAAATAGAATTGCATATACTCTTTTAGATACTACATTCTCATAGAGGATATGTCTTTGATTTTCGCGACACTAATAAATATTTGGACTGGTTTATGGAAAGGATTAAATTAATTTGACCAAATCAGATGTAAAATAAGTCCATATGATTTCAAAATATATTCAAGCTAATTAATTTTTGGGAACAGAAGGAAAATATAGAACTAATGAAAAATAAATCAGAAACACCCCTAGCCTAAAGTTGTGTATTCAACAAGCATACAACACGTCTGGAAAAGTCGTATACCGTTTTCAAAATATATTCAAGCCACTGTGGAACTTGCTACATAAATAGTAGATCATCTTTTGAATTTTAATATACTCTTTTGGGTGCAAAAATTTATTATTATAATCCAAACAAATCTTTTCTATTTAGAAGTGCATGATTATTTTTCATTAGTTCCATATTTTCTTTGGTAAGAGTGTCCATGAATTTCAGTTTCTCGCCCTTTTCGAGTACAAAAGTGACATGATACATTTACATTTTTAATTAAGTGAAATGTTACAGGAGATAAAAGTCAATCAACATAACAATCATAGTAGTTACATATAGAGTGGGACAAAAAGTAGGAGGGCCAAAGTCGAACCTCATCTACAACTTTTAGGCTTTTATTATTATCTTCCCCACCTTCTCGTCACCTTACAGTTCTTTTTTATAAAATAATAATAATAATAATAATAATAATAATAATAATAGAAAATTCTCTCTCTCCCAAGTGTAACTTTTTTTCTGCTTATCAAACCCGATATAGGGATTTGGGTGTTTTATGACAGGTATAAAGGAAAAGACAGAAAGTGCTTGTCAGAATTAATATAACAAGAATGATTTCATGCAACAGATATTTAATGCTATTTAATCTCAATTTGTGTTCAAATTTTCACTCCAAATGTTAATTTACAATAATTGTTGCAATATATACGAAAATTTGTACATAAAATTTCTGGACAATATTATGCAAAAACCACCATCATCATTATCATTATCATCATCATCTGAATATTAAAATTTTAATAAGTTTGAATCAGCTAAATGGAACCATAATAAGAAGTCACGTTTTGTCGTTAACACAAATTTATAAACGACATTCATTTATATCCAAGATAACTTATTCAACTATTTCTATCATACACATATTATTCTCTATTATTTTCATCCATGTGGTTAAAGGTCTAACTTTACCTCTCATCATTGTTTCTAAATTAAGACTCATGTTTTTTTATGTGTTGCATTGATAGATTTTCTTCTTATATATCCAAATCACGTTAAACGACTCAATCTCATCTTATCCCCAATTAGAGTCACTCTTAACTTTGTTCGAATTTCTTCATTCATAATTCTATATTTAATTAGTAGTTTTTCCGCACATCCATCTTTACATATGCATCTCTGCTAACAATATTATGCAAAAATCATGTTTACTAAATAAATGTTCAAAACATTAT
Organism: Embelia ribes; assembly: GCA_001753735.1. Taxonomy (NCBI): domain Eukaryota; kingdom Viridiplantae; phylum Streptophyta; class Magnoliopsida; order Ericales; family Primulaceae; genus Embelia; species Embelia ribes. Next base: position 7,431 of record MKEJ01028630.1, read on the forward strand.
AATACGCATATTAACAAATGCATCTCGTCATTGTTTCTAAATTGAGACTCTCACAATTTTTTATGTGTTGTATTGATAAATTTTCTTCTTATATGTCCAAATCATGTTAAACGGCTCTCTCTCATCTTATTCCCAATTGGAGTCACTCTTAACTTTGTTTGGATTTCTTCATTCATAATTCAATATTTAATTACTAGTATTTCCACACATTCATCGTAGCACATGCATCTCTGCTAACAATATTATGCCAAATGAATGTTGATGTGCATTACAATGTTCAATCTCTAAAGTAAAGATTCTCTTTATATCCCAAATAGAGCATTTATAAGTTATTTATATGTATATGAAAAGGGCAAAGTATCCTATGCTAATAGTAATAGTTCCAATATAACAAAAATTGTATGAATTTGTATATAAAAGAATTGGAATGATATTTAACAAGAAATTTTTGTTTTTTGTTCTTTTAATTGATGATATTTTTTAATAATAAAAAGATAGGGAATATGATAATAACAAGGGAGACTACTTTATTTTAATTGGGTCCGCTTGGAATCTTGTCCTGCCCTCACGTCTCTCCCTCCCTCTCTACAATTATTCTTGCCTTTTTTTGGGTAGTAATACCTTCTCCATTTCTTTGCATTCATTACTACCCTAATTTGGATCCAGGGTCTCTCCATCGTGTAAGGATCCTTATTTTAAAATAAAATTTAAGATTTAATTTATTTTTAAAATTTTAAAATTTATACAAAATTCATACATTTAATTTCAATAACTTATTCAAAAATCAACAGTCCAAATATGCTAAGTATGACTGCCGCACACCATTGCTAGGCAGATCCCAATTTCCCATAATTTCTTTTGTTTTTTTGTACAAGGGAAAGGAAATTTCCCCTAATTTCATCTCTCTTTTATTCTTCTCTGGTTATAAGTCTGCCGAAGCAACCATCACCTGCGATACATACATACAAAGGATTTGTTTGGTTATAATTTATAAGCAAAAATTAAATAGATTTGTTAACCCTAAGGAAAAAAAAATAAATGTGCAACTTAAAATTTCATGTGTGTGTGTGTTTTGGTCAAAATAATAAATAATTTTAGCTTCAAAATCTATAACCAAATGTTACACAACTTTTTAAGCCAAAAATTAAAAGATTAAAAATTTAAACTTAAAAGTAGGATTGTAAATGAATCGAGTCCTTACCTGTTTTGACTTGGCTCATTTGTCTAGAGGGTCTGCTCAGGCTCAGTTTGTAATACTTAACGGGTCATAATGTTTTGTTTAGGCTCGGCTCGTACGAGCCCGAAATTAGCCAAAGCTTGTTCATAGGCATTTTGCTTCTTCTGAATCTCTCATGCAATCATCAATTAATAACCACGTACTAATAAATATACCAAATAATTATAATTTTTATAATTTTCTAATTTAACATTATAATTATAATGGGGTAAAATTATTAAAAAATGCATCACTTGGAAAATAAGATAAGTTTTTTCTAGTTTTTTATATTCAATCTGAATTATATGTATTTATAAATATAAATTAACACTTCTAATTTGAAATACATATTTACTAATACATGAATTAAATGAACCCGATCCCTTAACAAGCTGCGTCAGGAATTGTTAAAACTCGGCTCGTTTATTTTAGGAGTCATATTTTATTGTTCAAGCTTGATTTATTTTTTAAATAAATAAGTCCGAACCAAATATTTAACGAATCCTGTCCAAACTGATTCATAAACAACTTGAATCATTTGCAAACATATTTAAAAGTCGTAACGGAAACAAGTGTACATTGCTATATAACTACAAAAGGAGGGAGCAATTAATAGAGAGAGATTTGAGCTTTGTTTAAGAGTTGGTCACGAGATTTTGCTCACTAAAGAAGCCCATGTGTAACTAGGTATCACTGCCACATGTACACATTTTTAGAATCACTGGTCATGTTATTTATTATGGGTTTTTTTTTTCCTTTTCTAACTATATATATCCAATAATTTTTTTTTCTCAAGGTATCCTCAGCTTTTTTGCGATCCAGCACTAATTCTTCAAGATACGATCGGACACTATAACGGGAATCTCTTTGAAGAAAATTGCTGCATCTATTGAAATGCGAACTTGGGACTTTAATTTAAGAGGTCTAAACTCCTTCTACTCGGACCAATCCCATTTGGTATATATCTCCTCTATATAAGTCTAAAGTGAGGGTGGTTGTTTGCAGTGAGATAGAGATAAAGAGAACAAACAAAAACCAGTAGGGAGCGTACGTTTTAAATTGTTTTCGTTTTTTGTTTGGTTTTGGATGGTGTTTTTGTTTTTCTTGGTTTGGAGTGTTGTTCTAAGTGAGGGCTTCAAAAATGTTTCCATCGGTAGTGGTGAACTTGTGTGAGAAAGATATAATAATAAATAAAAATAATTATGATTATGATGTTTCTACAAATGCTATGATACCATGTGGTACCATCAACAACTCTCCTCAAGAACCTTCAAAAATAAAAAAGAAGAGAAATCTCCCAGGAAACCCAGGTACTTGTTTAAATTTTGTGTTCTTTTTCTTTTCTTTTTTTTTTTAATCCTATAAATAGATTGGATTTAGTATGATTTGGGAAACTGATTCCAAAACTAATACAAAAAGTGGTTTGGGTAATAATTTTCAAAGATAATGGTAGTTGTTTTATTTTATTTTTGTTCAAAATCAGATTGATCACGTGAAAATGATACGAAAACCAAGCACGAGAAAATTGATTCCATATAATAATTTTCAAACAAGATGGCGTGTTTGGTTGAACTGGTTTTTTTGTTTTAAACACTAATCTTTTCTTTAATTTTTTTAATTAACAAATTTTTAACCTAATTAATGGAAGTAATATTTGTTCACCATACCAACCCAACACGTGCATATCTTGTAGAATTTCACCGATCCATTCCAGATCGATCTCTGATTATGGTTTAGAATTATTACCAATTTGCTTACGGAACAAATTATAATCTCAACAAACCGGTATGTGCACGACATTTGCCAAAAGCAACCCGTCAAAAATTTTGATTCAACAATTTTTCCATAAAATTTGATCCAAACCCGTATTTTTTTATTATTTAATTTTGCACCCTACTTAGGCGAAGCAAATATTTGTTACCATACTAAAACATTTTCGTTTTCATACCAAAAAAATGTTTTTATACAAAAGTTATTAAGACTCTTTGTAAAACAAACCCAACAATCGAGTTTCTTGTAGAACTTTCCGTTTCATTATGAATAACAAATCAAAGGTCTAAGATTTTAAAAAACAGTGCTAACAAAAACATCCTAAAATAAAAAAATTTTATCCATAATGAATCTTTAATTCTTCATTTATTTATTTTTATTTTTATTTTTTTTAGACCCAGATGCGGAAGTGATCGCTTTATCTCCAAGAACCCTCTTAGCAACGAACCGATTTGTGTGTGAGATTTGCCAAAAGGGTTTCCAAAGAGAACAAAACCTGCAGCTCCACAGGAGAGGCCACAACCTCCCTTGGAAATTGAAGCAAAGGAACTCGAGTGTCATCCGAAAGAGAGCCTATGTTTGCCCCGAGCCGACCTGTGTACACCACCACCCTTCTAGGGCTCTTGGCGACCTCACGGGTATAAAAAAGCACTTTTGTCGAAAACACGGGGAGAAGAAATGGAAATGCGAGAAATGCTCTAAGATTTACGCCGTTCTATCCGATTGGAAGGCTCACTCGAAGACTTGCGGAACCAGGGAGTACAGGTGTGATTGCGGTACTCTTTTCTCCAGGTAACAAAATTAATTACTAATCCTTCATATTTATGTTATTAAATTTTGTGCTTTATGGTAAATTCTTATATAGATTCAGATATCATCAGTCACTTGCCGAAACAATCTGAATACTGATAATAAAGATACTCTACGCTTCCGATTCTATCGATAATAACTGTGTGGTTCGTTCAACTGCAATAGTTGTTACCATCCTCCTTTCTTTACTTGAAATATATTAAATTCGAATCAAATATCAATTCCCAAAGATAATTACAGTCTGGAGAAGTTAATAAGATTTATGCGTGGAAGTTAAAATTGACCGATAGCGTAAGAATTCTTTACATATATGTATGTATAAAATCTTCACTCTTAAAATTATACACTCTAAAATTTAATGCTATATAATGATGATAGATTCACGTATACACACGTCAATCATTTTTATGATTAGCTTTATTCTTTCAATAATATTTGTGATCGCAAGCCCAAAAAAAAATACATACTCTTTTCTAAACTTAAGGTAAATGTTTCTATATATAATAATGCTACATTTTCTCATGTTATTTATCATTATTCTGACCTTTTTGTTATTTGTTACTACTATAAGTTTTGGTGATAAATCATTTTAGATGTGAGTCTTTTTGTCAGAATTGGGAATGTGATGGCCTTGAAGAGGCTAGGCTTTGGGCTTCAGTTTTTGTTTTGTATTTAGGAGGAGTTATTAATTATACGACAATGGTAGGTTTTTATTTTTTTGGTAATTTAATACGATAATGGTGAGTTTGTGGAATATATCATGTGGTCATATCTAACAACTCTATAAAAAAATATTAACTTTCTAAAGTCTTTCGTACGCTTTTTCTTTCAAGTTTGCCATTCATTTTATTTTTTTTAACAAAAGTCATTATACCCAAAATTATAAATTAACTAATTTTAACTTGCATATTTTTTGTTAAAATATAATATTGTATTTAAATATTTACATTGATAATTATCACAAAAATAAAAATTAAGTAATTTAAAATAAAAATATCAAAATTGAAGGAATTATAATTTATAATTGCTTACATATCTACCCAACTTAACAAAATATTTAAATATCGTATTAATTCTCAAGAGTACAAATTAGTGTCGCAAGTCCACCGAGGTATTTCAAAATTTCTATTTGATGTATGCTTAAAATTTTGATAATTGATAATTATAACATTTCTATTTTTATTAAAAATTATTTGAAATAATTTCTTAATTTTTGCTCTTACATTAGTATAAAAATTTTGCTAAATAATAAATTTATGAACTACATGCTAAGTATGTGTACATTTGCTTGTATATACAAAGTATCAATGCATCATAAATAGATACCAAGTACTTAGGAATCGATGCATAGTGGAAACTCCAAGAAAGCTTCATTTTCATCGAAAACAAGTTTAAATTGTTGCGAGACAATCAATCACAAATTAAAAATGTAAAAATATTTATTTGAGAAAATATTTACAAGTGTAAATTTTTTAAAAAGTAGAGTAAGTAAAATGATTGGGCTGTGAAAGTGTATAAATTAAGTGCATATAATTGAACTTTTAAGACATTTATATTGCGATTTAACATATAGAACTTGTTATATTTTGTTATTACGTATTTTTATTTTAATTACAGGTTTATGATGCTAAATATGATGATTTAAAACCAAGAAGCAAATTTTCGTGAAATATGATATCAAACATTATGTTTGGACGTTGGTTTGAGCTTTGAAATGTCAAGAAACGAGTTTTACAAAATATTAAGCCAGCGATTTGGTCACCTGTTCATTGAAAGTGTTTTTTGTGAACCAAAAATATGAAATTTGCTGAATTTCTAGAAAGTTTTGGAACAGATTTTTGTATCATATTTGATATGGTTGCAAAGCTTATTGAATTATCTTTTCAACGGTTTAAATAAATCTTAATTCTGAGTTTTTTACAGCAAGTTATGAATTTTATGGTGAAGTGGTGCATTATTTTTGACTAGTCAACTGCGAGAGATAAAAGTGCAATACTTTATTTATATCATTATTTTTATTTCGAATCTGATTAGGAAATATTTTATTAAGAATATTTTTGTAATCTTAATTAGTGTAGAGACATAAAATGATTATTCAAACCCTAATTTGCTATCTAGTCATTCATTCTTTTTCTTATCTAACTTTGAAGGTTTTAAAGAGACCTCTCAAGGCTCCCCTTCTCCTTTATTTTTTTCAATATAATTTTGTAAGTTTTTTTTAATTATTTTCTTATCAATTATTATTGATCATCTTCTTTACATATTTATATTTCTTTTGTAAGTTGTTATTCATATTTTATTATATTTATTGTAATTAGGCTAGGTTAGTTTACTTTCTTGCCTAGGGGATGCAAATGAATTAACGAAATCTTCCTAACTCTTAATTGATGAGTATGTTTTTAATAAACTTAATTTAAAATTTGAATTAGTCTAAAATCTAAAATTTTTAACCTGTTTGAATACCTTAGAAATTGCCTAGGCATAGTTATAGTATCTGATACTCAGCCGATGGAACACTAGGTTGAAGTAAACTAAATCAATACACATAAGTGATTTTCCAGATTAAAAATATTTTATAGCTCATTAATTAGGATAATTTAGGAGATGAATTTAACTCATTTGATTCCCCGTACATGCAAGATTTTTATTAATATTGTTAATTTGTGTTTATTGCTTTACTGTTATTTTATTCTTCTCAATTCAAATCATCGAACTTAAGGAATTTTAGGAGTAGGGTGATATAGTTATTTTAATTGGTCTGAATTAGATTCTAAAAAGTGAACTACATATTAGACTGGTTTTTAGTAATTCTGGGATCAGTAGGAGTCCTTGAGTTCGATATTTGGTACTTATCAAGATAAAACTATACTATTCCCTATGAAACTTATTAGGTTAAAAATCTACACTTTTTAGGAGCAGTCACGTTTTTGCGCCATTGCCAGGAACTCCCCAAACCGAGTGATAAAAATTTTGTCGAACCGCATTCTTTTTCATGAATTTCGTTAATTCCTTTCTTTTCATGCATATAGTAAGTAGCGGGATCTTAAAATTCCACCATTTACCAGACTGCAGAAGCAGCTCTTGGAAACTAAAATCGAATCGGGCCCATTGACATGTGCCATGGAAGACCGATATGATCAATTACAGCTCCTACTATTGGGTGCTGCAACACTAAACAATCCAAATAGTAACAACAACCAAGGTAACCTTCCCTAAGGTAATCTTGATCTCAATGAGGATTATGCCCCTCCCCCTTGCTTTGAAGGCGCTAGCGGTGGCAACCTTCAACAACATGGGCATGTTGTTAACATTAATCCATAGCAATGTGCTGCATATCAAGAATTTCTAATAGCTCAATAAATCCCTCCTCCGATTCCTCAACAACATAATAACCTCCTCAATATCCTCTGCTTCCGCAGTATCATCATCTTCTACAATACAACAATCTTCCATATTATAATCATCCTCCACAATATAATCAGTATTCTCACCCTCCCGTATATTCAATGGACATATCTGCCGAGCAAGTGCTACATCCGCCGAAAAAAAAGCGTAGTTTCTTATATTATCCTCCTTGAAGCACAAGACAATTTTACGTGAAAATCTAGCATGATTTGTAGCTTACTAGAATTTAATGGGTTTGAATCTGAAAGCGCATACAACTTTATTAATGAGTTGGTTGCTATTTGTTCTACCTTTGGAGATGACGGAGTCTCTGAAGCTATTGTGTATTTGCAACTCTTCCCATTTGCTTTGAAAAATAAGAAGAAACAATGGCTTTTTTCTGTTTCACCTCTCTCTATTGCTATTTGATAAGAGATGCGAACAATCTTCCTTAATTAGTACTTCCATAATCATTAGACACTTTGCTATCAAGAACAAATTTCTCAATTTATTTCCGCCCCGTCTGAAAAGTTCTATCAATCCTGGAAATGTTTTAAAGATCTCTTGATATTGTTTCCACATCACGGCTATGATAAGTGGAATCTTGTTAAATTTTTCCATATCTCCCTTCATCTTAATCTTAATAGACTATATCCGCTATGTAGGTGGAATTTTGTTTAAGAAGAACATTGCTAAAATTTGGTGATTCTTTGATAAATTAGCTGATGAATCAAGGACTTGGGATGATTCACCAATTGCAAAAGTGACTTTTAATGTTGTAAAGGATACCCCGTTGAAAGGACGTATGTACCACCTTAAGAAAACAGATGAGTGGAAAGCAAACTACAAAAGATGGTGGA
>MKEJ01028651.1:0-13955 GCA_001753735.1 Embelia ribes
TTTCAGATTTTAAACCCAAGATTTATGTGAAAATTTTGTTGGTTTCAGATTTTAAACCCTAGATTTATGCTTTTCTAAATTAAAGTTTGGTGTACACTATTGGATGCTTAACTTTTTACATGAATTTTTTTTTTGCTATTTTGGCCAAAAACAGCTAGAACCTTTAAACTTAGTGCTTATAATTCTTTCTTAATCCGGAAAACTTTCAACTTTTTTGCTTACAACTGCAACCAAAGCCTCACTGCAAACCGGACGTACTCTTCTGTCCCAACATTCCATCACAGCTAAAGCAATTTATACAACCTTAAATTGAGAGAAAGCTTAAGACAAAGAGCGAGATTGAGAGTAGCAATTTCATTTACTCTGCTTTTGGCTGTGGGCTGTGGTGACCTTTATAGTAGTTACAATGACAAGTAAACTATATTTTCTCCTCGATATTTTAAAATTGCAACAAACTATGGTTTTCGTTTCGTATTATGTAGATTATTTTATCAATACCATCTTTGAAGAAGATAAAATTATTTTAGTACTCTACTTTTTTGCAACAACTCTCAACAAACGCATTTCCCAACTCCCTGAATTTTATTAGAATTTCATAATTCTGATTAAAGTTTTTTGAAATTTTGGGCTACAAGACTGGTTTCCAATAACATAAAAAACATGATTTAACCTAAAGCACTGTATTCTGTGAATAACTGTATTAACATTGATAGGATTTTGATCATTGACTTATAAAAATAATAATAATAATAATAATAAGAGTCCAAACAGGTCAAAAAAGTTCCTAGCCCATGAACATGAACACTGAGTATAGAAGAAAGCAAATATACCAACTATACTCTAGAAACAAATGTTGAAGATTCGGTAACATGGAGAGAAAGAAAGACTGATTTCATTCCAAGGTCTTGAGAAGCCGAAACAATGCAGCTGCTTCTCTAATCCGGGAAAACTCTATGCAGAAGGCTTGGACTTCGATGAAAAGATCATGAACTGCAGGCATACAACCACCATCACGAAAATGATTACGAAAGAGAACAAATATAAAAGAACAAAAAAATGACAGCTACTTTCTTATAATATAACCAACAATCATGCTTTTCTAAGTTGGCAAGCCCACTATCAAAGTTTTACGTCAAATCTACCGAAAGGGAAATTAGAAAAAGGATAAAAAGCCTTCAGGATATGGCCTTTTGTTTTTCACAATCTGGTCTCTGCAAACTTGTTTGATTCATTATTCAAGGGTCTTTGTTATTTTCTTAATAGAAAACCTGTGTCATTCACTCTTTTTATCTCAACCAGTTTTGCTGTCTTTTTAATTAAAAAAAAAAAAAAAAACAAAAGAAGCTTCAGAACGCCATTGTACAGAAGTTAACAGAAGTAGGTTTTCTTCAGTAATGCATAAAAACACATCTTTATTTTTGCATCAAAAAATTGCATGCCAAAAAGGGAAGGGGAGGGATTTGCTATTAGATAGGCTATAAATATTTTATAATTACAGCCTGGGTTTGAGAAGTAACAAAACATCAAGACACTCAAATACCCGGGCCGTAGTGTCAAAAACAGCAATAAGTGTTCCATAGACCAACTCATCTAACAAAGACAGAAAAATTTTGATCTCCTGGGTTTAACAACATGTATCTATTCACGGGGTGGACTTATTATCTTAGTACCTAATGCAACATCAACTGTGTATAATATCTGTTTATCACTGTCAACATTATGTATAAATGTTTCCCTTGTTTTTCCCAAGTCATTAAATATATGATCTCTCAGCTTTTTGTGCCTCAAAGTAATCATCAGAACTAAAAACTGTTCAACAACTTCCAAAATTTCAGACCATTCCAAGTTCTGGATTAAACATAGCAACTCTCAGCACACCCAGTAGTAACTAAGGAAACTATAAGAACATAGAAAGACATGCATTTCAATAAACCAAAAATTTAAGCAGCATCTGCAAACATACCATTGATAATTTTGTTTCTGATTAGGCTCTGTAGGAAAACGCAGACCAGCCTTACAAGTCGGTTTTGCATATACTTATCCTGCACATTGGAGAAAGATTATACATAAACCATTTGACAGCATATTTTGTTTGTTATCTTGAAAATGCAACCCACTTTTCAGCAAGCCAACCCACTTGCCAACAATGATGCTTGCATCGTACTTAGTGAACTAAAGAAAGCACCTCATACAGAGTCATACAGAATGTGGAACACTTTTAATACTTAAAACCAATTGCCGCATTTAAATTTCTCTCTTTTATCTACTGAGGCATCCGCCAAGCTAAAGGGGACAAAAAACTAAGAAAACAACTAAAGTGCTGCAAGAAGTGCTTTGAACTACATGCAACACACAAGTCATTGAATGGCAAGATGCAGTTTGTGATATACACTTGAAATACATCTACAGAACTTGGCTCATTGGATTTCTCATTTTCCCAGTTGAAGAAGACAAGTGCAAGCACAGGTGTGCTTAAGAAGCAATGTGGGATTCACATATCCCACTTTCTCCTCATCCCATAGCCTTGTTGGCGAACATGGTTTAATGCCAGTGTATGGCAACATCTAGACTATAGCATGTAAAGCGCTTAAATAACAAGTTTTCCTTGCAGCAATGCTGCTGTCCCCCTTACATAGAATTAGTATGACAGTGTACCCAGATCATAATGTATATGATGTAGCATGTTTGCACCTGTGCTACCTAGTTCTCAAGACTATGCACATTGACACATGTAGTTTTCTTCTACAAAATAGTCTTCCATTTTCAAATAGTACAGAATGTTGTATAGAAAAAAATGGATTTAAGTTCCTTCATTGACCCCTTCAAAATAGACAGACTACTAAAGCAAAGATAAACATCACTGCCCCCTGACAGGAACAACATTGTGTTCTACACACATATTTCAAAATTGAAATTGGAAAGACTAGCCGATAAGCTCATTGCACAAATTCCAGTTCAGCAAATGTTTGATATTAGTTTCCATAACGTGAAGTCAAACGCAAGGACAAAAATGAGGAAAATGAGGCTGGTCGCTCAATAGTAACATATAATTCTTTAAACAGTGTCTCATGGCCATCTATTATCTGCCAAACAAAGAAACAGTCGATCCACATCAATAGTATAAACAAGATTTGAAAAAAATTCTTGAGAATATATAGATCTTTGTCAACTATTCAATTATCTTGAAACCAAATCATGCTTGTGAGGGCCAACACCACTTAAAGAGCATGAAAATATACTGTGAACTGTAAAATTAACCAGACATACAAGTTCTGTGAATCCATGCAGCATGGACATGGTAGTGAATATTATCAAAAGCATGCATGCATATACATTAGTGCGTATTAACTCCAGACTAAAAAAACATCATCAAACGAAGTTAAAAGATGGACCTTGATGTTCTCGCAGGATGATATGCAATTTGTGATATACATGTGCACAAACTCTGTTGGAAGCTCCACAGCAGTGGTAAGCCTATTCACAACTTCCATTGAATGCAGACTCATGTCCATATTGACTAGGACACTGAAGTATCTGCAGTTACCAAAAGCAAAGAGGTTGAAAACGGCTACATAAAAAAGTTGATGGATCGAAGTAGTTAGTAGATAAGTCGATCCAGCAATTGATCTCTATCAGTAGGTGAAATGGGGAAATTTGCTGCTGGAAAAACAAACACCGTGGAAATACATGCCACTCAGCCAAAGAAAGATGATGGACAGCTGCCCCAAATGGATGCTAAAATCTAGAATATTCACCCTTTTCAAAGATGAAACCATAATATAAACTCAGGAAGCACAAGGAAGCATACTCTGAAATTTCAGGTGAATTCATTAATTTGATGAGCACTTCAACTGCAATCAGAGGATTGTTCTCCACGAGTTCCTGGTGTATATATATAATGCTACTGAAGTTCAGCAACCACCAAACGTAACTAATAAGAGAAATATATAGAACATACCGGTAGCTTTCTAGGTGTCAAACCACAGTGATAGACAAGCTTGGGGTCATTTGACAACTCGTCGATGACTTGCTGGAAAACAAAAGGTGAAAATTTATAGCATTCAAAGTAGAAAAGAGTTGAATGAATGATATTGCTCCACAATTATGTGCAAAGCAATTAGTAGAAGGGTGAAAGACTTATCCTTCTATCTACCCATGGTTGCTACTTATGGAGGAGAACAATAAAGCAGGGACACGTATATGAAAGAATGCTCAAAAAGGGCACAAACTGACAAGCACCTTAATATAATTCCAACCCCTAGAATAGTCATTCAATTATAGAGGTAATACTAGCAATCTACTGGCAGCTTCACCTTAAAACTCTAGACTTCTACGTTGTCTAAGAATATCATTTGACATAAAAAATAAAATGACAGTATTGGAATTCAAATGAAAAGCAATACCTTCTTTTGGAACAAAGGGACCCTAAGATGACAGTTTGATCGACACTTAAGCTGCATAGCTTTCAACAACTTCTCATTAATTTCTATTGTGGTTGTTCTTGTATCCCAGGAGTTGCATAAACAAGAGCAATCAAAGAAGATAGATATAGAAGTACACTAAGAAAGGAAAAAAAACAAAGTGACAAGCCATCTATCTAGCCTCTAGACATTTCATTTTATTTATTGAATTGAGAGAGTGGATTGATAAATTAAGTAATGTGCTATGATCTCGGCCACAGAGAAGGACCAGTGGCGAACTAAGTAAAGACCTTGTTCATCAATTGTCATTAATGTTTATGCGCGTTATACAACTGGTGAACCATAGGCAATGACCACATCAAAAGCAATGAAATAACCACTTCAGATGCAATCCTGAAAAAAGTTAACTCCTATACTACCTAGGGTAGCTCAGGCACAAGAAGTAATTGGTGGTGTCGTCGGAAAGTTGGAGAAAATCTTGTTGTGCAGGTGTTGATGTGTTTGCGTGTGAAATAAGAGAGAGAAAGTGAGAGACCTCTTGTTGTGCAGGTGCTAACAGTCCCTTCAAGGCTTTTGCAATGAGTTCCTTGAGTGTTGCCCCTCTGCTTGTGTCAGCACACATTCCATTGTCCCATAAAAGCTCGTGACCATTAGCAGGAATGAGCCACTCGAGCTGCAAGAAACTTGACTGCCATGAGTCTTCTAAACATGCGAATAATTCTCAAGGTCCGTTCATATAGATTACCTCGCTATCCAATACCGGCAGCCGGGGTGGAAGAGGCCTAATCCACCGAGGACCTAAACCTTCCGGAGACAAGTTCTGCAATAACCCAGTTATCAACTCATTTCTGTCACCAGACCCAAGTTTAGGTTTCACGCCTGGTTGGATATCGAGCCTGTAGAAAATATTACTCATTAGAAACTATGGGTGCTTTCAGAGAAAATATTTTTTTCCCGTTCAAATTATGACACAAAGATGATTTTATTAACTTGTTACTTGTAAGACATACTCTGAAGAGTTTACATCACAACCGGCAGGTACATCAGGATCCGGTATAACATTTTTCACACGGCAGTTCTTGAATACACTATTAAAAGGTTCCGGATGATTCTTGTCACAGTACATCTGCTGCAACTGCTCACGTTGTGGGAGCACCTAAAAGACGAGATGATGGAGATAAAATCAACCAACAAAATCTCAAAATAAAAAAATTTACTTCCATAGGTGCACACATCAAAGGGTTTTTTTTTTTTTTTTTGAAAAGCAATTATATTAAAGAAAAGAGTGCCTTTATGTTTGGGACAACATATTCCGACTAGAATTTCATTTCAAAAATGGTCTTTGTAAGATGCATTTCTAAGAAAATTGTGTTTGGTAGCCATCATCCATAATTTTGTTGAAATTAGGAAGCCGTAGGTACGTGTTTTGGCTCATAACTGCAAATTGACATGTAAAACCATCATTGGAGATGAAAACAACGGAACAAGCATGCAAATTGACATGTAAAACCATCATTTGAGATGAGAACAATAAAATAAGCATAGATCAAAGAACAGGGGTGAAAAAAGATTAAAAGCATAGACAATATAAAATTTATATAGAAATTAGTAATTGCATTTCATAAATATATATATTTCTGTTTACCATTTTGCAGCGAAACAACAAAGCATCCAAGCCAACATTAATGAATAATTAAATATAATAATGCAAGAAATATTCTTTTTTATGATATTTTTTCTTCAAATCTATAGATTAGCAAATTCTAACTTGAGTAATGTCAGCACTATATTACATTTAATGCCAATGGAGGTAATACAGGAAACGTAAATATAGTATTACATAGTAAAAGGATTTTTTGATAAGTCATGAAATGGACCTCTTATGAAATGCCAAAGTGGAGCTTCTCGGGAATGGACTTTCTTAGGCCTAACATCTAGGGATGAACTATATGAAAACCTCACCAAATACCAAAGACTTTTCTGAATGGACTTTTGATGAACTTCTAGGTGTGCTGCCACGCACTACTTAAATATCTACTAATGAATTCAGCACTTACAAGTGACGAAGAATCGTGATTTCTGATGTAATCCGTAGCTGACAGTTGAAGAACCTGAAAAATAAGAAAAGTTCTTATTACTTGAGGAAGATAATGAAAATCAGATTCCCAAGAACTGGAAGACTCCGGTGTTAGTGGAACTAATATTCACCAAAGAGCGACAGCTAAGAGACAAACATAACTAAGGAAAGAGGGTTCCTCCCACAGGGTCAACAGCATCTCACTGAACATCTGCTTAGTTTACGTAAGAGATACATTTCATCATAGAATATCTTTAGCAAAAAAGGAAAAGATCCTTCATAAATAAAATTTAGCTATACTATTGAGAATTCCCAAGCCACAGCAATTTAAGAATAACAAACTGAAAAAGAAAAAAGATTTATGTAAAAATATGCTTGCTTAGTTAGTCCCTATCTCAGGCAAAACTCAATTTCTTTTGTTTTCCCTTCGGAAGGTAAGGAATACTAATGAACGCAGACTTTCATCATTTACTAATAACAATCAAAATTACCCACTAATCTCACGATACCTTCTAACTGCATGGGAAGAGGTGAGGAATCCTCTTTTCTACTCTGACTCTGAAGATGATGGACAAGATAAAACAATATACGTGGTTCAGCAGTAAAACCTCCACAAGAGAAAAATTCTAGAAATATGGCAATATTCTCGTGATCAGGTAACCCGCGACATCAGCGCAGTACCATAATATAGACACACGAAATTATCCATGTCAGACAAGGGCCATGGAAACCTAAAATACATAGACAACCTAACAAAGATAAGAAACCAAAAAAAAAAAAAAAATCTTTTCTTTAAATTTAAAGAAGCTTTGTCCTATAGATATTTATGAGTAGAAATGGGATATGTCATGCTAGCTTTGACTGCAGTTTGAAATTACATAGTTGGAAATAACTAATTAGATTTACGACGAAATCTATAAATTGACTGATTCAATTTGAATATCTATACAGATAGATCTGAAGAAAAAATTGAAGAGTAATGAAGACAAGTGATTGAGTTCAATTGTTTAGCAATTAGATTCTAAGCTTGTAATGGAACCCAAACCGATGATTTCAGTTCGGTTCCTGTTATGAAAGAATGAAAAGCACCACATCTAATATGAATTTTCAAATGCTAAAAAAAAAAATGAATGATCTTAATTTCATGATAATTAGGTGTAGAATAATTGCTAAGAATTGTCTCAATTAATTGCTATGTATGCATATTTTAATACATGTATATACACAATTTATATATAACCGGTTCTACAATAGTTCTGTATCAGTTTGATTCTAAAATGATAGGGATTGGAAACCAAATAAAATTTTTTCATTTTGAATTTTTTAGAGACCGAACCGAACCAAAATTACCATAATTTGTTATAAATTATATAAAACAATTGGGGTAAATAATTTTAATAATGTAAATTTCAGTTATGAGAAAGTGTCCTGTAAAAATTAAATAAGGAACGCCTGTGATTCTCTAATGTTTGGATGAGATAAACATAGAAAAAAACAAAGGGAACTTTGATTGAACCTAGATGTTAGGTTGGATGAAGATGGGTGATGTTATAAAGTCATCTCAAATGGAGATAAAATCAGCAAAATGGGAACAAAAGATCCAAGCCCTAACCCACATCCTAACCCATCCCACAACCACACCCACCCTTCACTCCCAACTCCTCATATCCTCTCTAATCCCCAATTACCTCAATTGGGACTACCCACCAATCCTCAACCCCAACCCCTCCTCTAATCTCACTTGGGCTTTCTCTCTTTTCCTCAAAAGGGTCTCAAGATTGGGTCTTTATCCCTCTTCTTGGAGGGCCAAGTGCCCTTACCAACAACCACCCCCAATTGTACTTGCTAGAGGACTAGAAGAGGTCAAGTGGGGTGATGAAGATAAGAGGGTATATGCGAGGATGAGGCTTACAAGGAAGAGGCTGAGGGCTAATTTCCACCCTTTGATCCCTTTTTTGTTGCCTAATTTGTTTTTACTTTCTCTCTTGCTTTGGGATCCTTTCCCATTGGATGAGAAACTCTAGCTAAATTTAGGGAATTTGTTACTTTTTTGTTTATGATGATATCTTTTTTAAGTTTCTAATTAAAAAAAAAAGTAGTAGAAACTTTGTTCTTTCTTTCTACATTGTTCAGAGTAGTTTCCATTGTTTAAACAAATACATATGCATATATGTCTGTAGTTATAAATTTTAGTAATTGGATTGATAATAGGGAAACTAAGTTTGAGTATGGGTCCAGAGTTGCTAGCCTCAGTTGTTTTGACGAATATATATGCATGTATGTCTTTAATTATAAAATTTAGTTGCGGGAATGATGGTCCGGAAACTAACATTGAGTCTATTAGAATTTAGTCCGACGAAACGAACTCTCGCTAGGCAATGTTTTAAGTTTCAAATAAAGAGTTTCTATGTTTCATCAAGTGGGACTTTTGTACAGTAAAGGGACCAACTAGTAATGGAAATGTGCTTGATACAGTCGTACTAATTAGTGATCGTAGAGTGTTTCCTTAGTATATGAAAATAAAAAGGCATTTCCTTTGCTTAAAAAATGTTTCCCAAAACAGAGAACATGAGCATACGTGGTGTAGTAGCAGGAAGCTGGGGATGAAGAAGAGTCTCAAATCGCTAATTGAATTGTTGCCTTCAAATGATCGAAGCCTTTTCTTTTCCGGACCATGTCAGTTTCTCTTTGCAAGCTTGATACTGTATTACAGAATCTGTTAACTTGAGGCACTCGGGATTGTAACAGACCATGGACAAAATCCATCCATTTTTTTTTTGTTAGAAGGGTTAACTGAAAATTTCTTGAAGAGCTTGAAATTTCATGCTCTTCGATAATCTTACAGATAAGTCCTTGCATGGTTTATATGTAGTTTTCCATCTACTTCGACTTGGCGTAGTTTCATATTTATGTTTTTTATTCCAACGAGTTTATAGGTTTTGATGCAAACATGGTATAGTATTTTCATTGCTAGGTCTCTTTGAAATGGATTGTGAGATGTAATTTATTAGTCATTGTTTTGGCTTTGCGTCAAACAAAGAATTGACCCCCTATGCTAATGTTAGCTGGTTCATACAAAATTACATTTGTTTACTCGTTGCTATTTGCCCTTGCAGCTCGGCACCCATTTAGCCGACCTAATTGCTCCATTTAGGAGTGTTAAACAATCTTATAGTATCATGTGGGGTGTATGCAAATCCCGAACCAAAAAAGTTGTTCATCAGATCTGTAATCCAAAGGTGAGGTTTCTTTGTTTGCCACTATTTTGTTGCGGAAGACAAGCTGCAATTTTTTTCATTCGATGGAGTGGAGTTCGGTTCCACTCCAGAAGAGTTGATGAGGGCATCTTTCCTTATCTTTTCTTTTTAGCAACTTATCTCTATTATTTATTGCGAATTGTAAGTGAATTGTTAGCTTTAAAAGATGACTAAATTTTGGTTATACTTCTGAGTTTTCTCCCCAATTTCTTCTGTTTCTTCCCCAATTCTTCTTCTAATGTGTTATTTTTTGTTCAATCTTATTGTGCTGCATCATATTTTAGTCATGCCAAATAATTATTTTCAAAGTTTGACGAAAGAACTGCGAATTTCAATCAGAATAACCATTACCGCAATTCCCAGCAATCCAGAGTTGTTCCCATAATGAGTAGGGTAACTCATTTGTTTTCGATTTAGTGCTAGCTAAATTTACTTTTGAGTAGTGACGTGGACTACAGAAGGAGCCAGCAAACTAGGATGTTGATGCCTGTGGATCCATCATACATTTAGAGCTGAGCGGGGAGCGGTACGTAAAGGCCTAAAAGCGAATCTTATTATTTTTGTTCGGTAACTGCATTCGTCTTTCTGTTGATTTGAAACTATAGCATGTGATGTAGGCCATATCGAACCAACCTATGGTTGACGATTATATGCCATTATAATGTTTTATTATCTGTCATTCGTACTTTAGTTTTGCTCTATTTTGTGGGATAATAACCCGTGCGGATCTGCGCATGCCTTGCCATTTGCAGTCTGGAATATTAGGGTCGATGGCAGGAAGGGTTGTTTTTAGGCTCGGTTTTTACATAGCCCAACAATTTTTTGCCCCTAATACAGGAGAGATGAATGAAAGGAGGAATGGAGGACAGTTTGATTTTGAGCTTGTTATTAATAATTACTAAAAATCCTCACAAAAAATAATAATAATAAAATAAATAAATAAATAAATAAAATAAAAGAAGAAAAGAAAAGGTTAAAACAAAATGAACTTGGTCTTAGATTTAGAGCCTCAGGGTCCTTGGTATCTTGTGCACTCATCAACTCTGCGCTCCGAAATTAGTTAAAGTGTGCATAAGCTGGTCTAGACACCTTGATTGTAAATTACTATGAACGGTATTGAGAAGGTATTATTTCTCCATTCCTTGTGGGGTCGTTGAGGTTGAAAGATTGTGGATAATTGTTTGTTTACAACGTGTTTTTTTGTTGGTTTACAATGCGATTGATATATAAATTATTATTTGTTGCACCGTGTTCAAGGCTTTTGCTCCCTGCCGAAACAATGGATACCAGACGACATCCATATTGACTATAGCAGTGTTGTAGCTAAGGCGTCAAACATCCTGTCTTCGGAATACGTTAGCATGGACAAAAAAAAAGGAACTAATGGGGGCCCGCACAAACGGAGGAGCATGTGGTTTAATTTGATACTAAGCGAAGAACCTAGGCTTAAACGGGTAGTTAATCCGTTAAGATCCTGCTACAAGTACTTGAAGATCTTCTAGAGGTGTTGGTATATAAAGGTATGGTGCTCTGTTGTGATGGCAGTTGTGATTTGACCAAACTAACCTTCATTATTGTGTTGTTACAACATTAGTTGCCTTGTCAATTGGTAGCATCATGGGACCATATCCTTGTCTGCACTTCGAGGGAAATGTCTAATTTAGTGTATGAAAGTGCAGTTACTTTCAATATGCATATGGAAACCAATCCAATCATTTTACGTGAAATTGTACAAGTATTTTTTATTTTTTTTACAAAATTTTATGTTTTAAGAATAAATTATTATAAATTACAAAATTATTATTATTATTTTTAAATTTAAAATATCTATAATAATTTGTTATTAATTTATAATAGTTCCTCATGAAATTACTGTAGTTTTTTATATTGCAATGATTTTTTTTTTGGTATTCGAAAGAGTTCCAAAGAATTATAGTATTGATTTGAAGTTTTATTTCTTGGTTCTCTAAAGTGCCAATAAATAGAAAAAAAAAATTCTTTAAAATAACAATTATTTAGAAATCTAGGGAGTAATGAATGAAATGAATAGGAACAATAAAAAATTTCCAAAATAATAATTATGTACTTCATCCATCCCATTTTAATAGTCATATCTTTTTTTGACAAGTATTAGAAAAGATTAATTAATATTGTTGAAATTCAAAATATTTTTATTCTCTTTCGTTCTATACCCCTAATTAATGTTACAATTTTGTACAGCTCGTTATGGATAGAGTAATTAAATGACTGCAATAAATAAAAATATTTTAGTAAAGTAATTTTTTAACTATTTTTAAAATAGAAACTGAAATATATATTGAGATAGACTAAAAAAAAATTTATTAAAATAAGATGAAAAGAATATAAATTATTTTTATATCTTAGGGGACGGATTAGTTTTCACCTACGCGTTGTTAATACTGAACCCACAATTCTCAACCTTATAGAAATATATATAACAATACTTAAAAAAAAATAGCATAAAATTTAAATAGAGACATGAAAATTATGTAGTCCATTCTCAAGTTTAATTGGAAAGTTAAACTTGAGCTTAGTTTACGGTATAACCGGTACGTATTTATTTTATACATGAAAATTTAAGGTATAAGGAGGTAAAATATTTGGTGCACACCCTTATTGTTCTCTCTTTCTTTTCTCTCTTATATTGAGTTTATTTATTTTTATTTTTTTGCATACTTACAACAATGAAAGAATGCTCAATTTATAGGCAAAATTGGGAAACAATGGAGCAGCTGAAAATAAATGATATGATCATACTTGCATCAGCACTTGCGTCACGTATATTGCTTTCATTTAATGATTGAGTCTCATTCT
The DNA here is from genome assembly GCA_001753735.1 of Embelia ribes. Lineage (NCBI taxonomy): Eukaryota > Viridiplantae > Streptophyta > Magnoliopsida > Ericales > Primulaceae > Embelia > Embelia ribes. The sequence continues at coordinate 12,591 of MKEJ01028651.1, forward strand.
TGCATCAGCCACAATACATTTTATTAATTTATAACACTTCCCCTTGAATGATCAATCATTATATGATATTCAGATATTGCCGCCCCCTAATTTGAGCACACAGTTTTTCTTCCACATTTTGTAGTTTTCGCAATCCTATATTGAATACCAGTTTTTGAAATATTGATGATGGAAGCGACTTGGTAAATTGATATACCAGATTATCCTGAGAATATATATGCCGAATATTTATATCTCCAGCCTTTTGTAACCCATGAGTATAAAAAGAATTTTTGGAGATATGTGCTTAGTTTGATTGTCTTTGATGTAACCTCCTTTGAGTTGTGTGATATATGCAGAATTATCGTCAAATAATATAGTTGGAATTCCTTTCACCGGATTAATGTCATTCTTTTATTTGATGCGTTGAATTAATGATCTTAACCAAATACATTCATGGTTAGCTTCATGGATTGCAATAATCTCATAATGATTGGATGAGGTAGTAGTTAAGATTTGCTTTGTAGATTTCTATGATATAGTTGTACCTCCATAAGTAAATACATACCAGTCTGTGATTTTACATTATGTAGATCATAAAGATATCTTGCATCAGCATAACCCATTAAATGAGAATTTGACTAATTTGAATAGTATAATCCCATATTTGACGTCCCACCAAGATACCGCAATATGTGCTTAATTCCATCCTAATGATGTCTTGTTGGTGCAGAACTGTATCCAGCCAATAGATTGACGAAAAAATAATATTCTATCATGTGCAATTTGCAAGATATAGTAAATAACTAATAGTACTTAAATATGGTACTTTTTGGCCAATAAGTTCTTTTCCTTCTTCTTGAGGACAAAATGAGTGTTTTTTTTATATCAAAAGAATGGACTACCATTAGAGATCTTAGAGGATGTGCTTTATCCGTGTAAAATTATTTTAATATTTTTTCTGTATAAGTTAATTAGTGAACAGTATCCCCATAGGCAAATGTCCAATCTGTGAGCCTAAGCAGTAATTTGTCTTTATGAGATTCTTCATCTCAAATTATTCCTCTAGACAATTTGCAATTTTAATTAACTCCTCAGATGTTCCAACTAAGTTGAGAAAATCAACATAAACTGCTATGATAGCAAAACCTATTATAGATATCTTGATAAATACACATGGGAAGATTGGGTCATTGGCAATTCCTTCTGTAACGTCCCGGAAATTTAGAGAAAATTTTTTGCTTTTAATAATTTATATATCATGATATATAATATTATTAAAGTGTTGTATATGACGTGTTGTGACGAGTATGATTATATTTATGGTAGAAGAATATAAGGCATAGTGCGTAGTCTCGTGAAGTAGAAATAATATTGGTTAGTACA
>MKEJ01028655.1:473-13065 GCA_001753735.1 Embelia ribes
GTGTTTTTCCCCTCTAAAGCTAATACCGTCAGATTTTCCGTTATCTTTAATATAGAATTTTTAGATAATTATTTTTCTTTCTCTCAGTTAAGTCCCTTAATTTAGGATCAAGGTTATTTAGATCCATGAAATTAAATATTTTATTTTTGTCAATAAATAAATCATATTTGTCACTTTCTTCAACTAAGAAATTATTTTTACTCTCCATGAGTAACATGCTAATTTTTTTCTTTCGTTAGAAAAACAAAAAGATATTTATTTCTATATAATTACATATCACTGGTATTTGAAATATTTTGTTGAATTCACAAGTGTATAGATTTTCTTAAAATTTCTATCTTTGAATTTTAATTTTTGATTTTATAAGATAATTTATTATTTTCTACTTGCGACATAAGAAATTTTGAAAAATTAAAATATTGGATAATCATGATAGATGTATTTTGGTTAATTACTATTATGAGTTGAGGTTTGCTATTTAATTGTTAAACCATTTAAAATTCAAGATTTGTTTAAAGATGTGATAACAATAATGTATTGTTTGAGTTGTAAGGATTGATCAATATCTTCAGTTTTGGATTGTTTTCTAGTAACTTAAATCTACAATCTAATTATATTTCTTTCTTATTCGTAAGTCTTTAGTGACTAAAAAGTAAAACTTTAAAAGTTATGGACTTAAAGTGATAAATTAGAAAAAAATAACGAAAAAACTAACAGTTTTAAATTAAGGGATGAAAAATGCACAATTTTTAAAGTTTAGAAACTAAAAGTACATAATACTAAAATATAGGTACAAAGGTGAGATGAACACCATAATTTAGGAACTACAATAAAGATTAATCCTTACTAATATAATTGATTTTGTTTGAAAATAACAAGAAACAAAATAACACATTACGTTCAAAATGCATAACATTATTAATTTTTGAAGGACCGAATTTGGCTACAACCTAAGAAGCAAGAGGAGGTTGCTACTCGCCACATGTCAGTCTCCTATTGGTGGAGCACCATTTTGCAATTAAATCCTGTGTGTACATATCTAATATCTTTCCTCTTGTCCATCGTCTGCTACGAGAACCCCCTCCCCCACCAAATCCTATTCTCTCTCTATATGCATATATATACATGTATCAAACCGCGTTTATATGAAAATAATCCCTTGATTCCATCTTAAATTTGTTCATGGAACCCTCTCCCCCAGAACTGTTATTATTTATATATATATATTTTCACTCATGTCTATTGGAAACAGAGTCAAGATGTGCATAATTTATTACTTATATTAAACTGTTTCTCTTTGGTTTACTGAAAAGTAATGGAATTTAATATAGTATCCAAATTAAATCGGACTTATTTAAAGATTATTTACTTATTTGATTTCATCTGTTTATTTGCATCTATTAGGATCCGACACAAGTGAGGGGGTAAATGATAATGGTTAGGTGAAAGAAATCTTTCGTGAAAAAAGTAAACATTATTTTTTGTGGAGAATATTCAATCAGGTGTAGTGCTTGCTCAAAGTCTAAATATGTGGATTTTGATATGTTCCTTTTAATTATACTTTATGTATTTATATAAAAATCACGTTATTTTAAGATAATGAGAAATAATAATTTATTAACTTACAAGCAAATCTACAATGCTATTCGGTAATGTTCAATCAAATCAATAGAGCTTCATTTTTACTAAATTAATATCAAGAACGTCATCTTGTGAATTTGCCAAAATAGTTTTACCTTTCTGGGTGTGTAATACATGAACGTTGATTTTGGGGTTTTGATATTGTAATTGGAATTCTTTCACATTATTATCTCAAAATCAATAAATATGAATATAATGAGTTTGAACGTGGAGGGATTTGTTTTTCCCTTTTTTGTGGGTGACATGAACATGGAGGATTTTTTCATTTTTTTTCACAATTCTATCCAACACGAATTTGACACGTGTCAGGGTAACACCTTACGACCCCAATTACAGCTAAACTTTGACAATTTTTTTTTAAGGGCATTTTACGTTCAGACTTGGTCCAATTTGCCTCATTTTTTTTAGTTGTTTTAATTTGTTCTTTATCATTTTAATTTCGTTTCAATTTGTTCCTTATCTTCCAATTTATTCAATATATTTTTAGTCTCTATCTAATATACCTCAATCTTATGGGTTTCATTTCAATTTATCCCTATCATTAATAAATTTAACTTTAATTATAAATATTATATTGAAATAATAGTCCGTCATTTCTTATAAAAAATTGATATGTAAATGGATTACCTATGGAAAAATGATCTATTTAACGCATATTTTTAAATTATCATGAATATTTAATTATATATATAAATTGACTAAATAATAAATTTAAAAGATCAGTTAAAAGTGATACATAACATGTAAATAATATATTTTCCGGTCAAAATACTTTCAAGAAGTCATATATGTTATTTTAATAACTTATTATATTATAATAGAAGAATTTTATAATTATAAGGATAAATTGAAATGGGAAAAACATATGGGTAAATTAGAAAGAGACTAAAATTATAAAGGATAAATTGAAAAGGTACAGGGCAAATTGAAATAAGAATAAAATTATATGGGGCAAATCGAAAAAAATTAAAGGATATCGGACAAATTAAAACAAGCCCCAAATAATAGGGGGCAAAATGAACTTTAACAAAAAATATATATATATATATAGTGAAAAATAAAAGCTTTAATGAAATCTTTCTCACTACCATCCAGTTAACCAGCATTATGAGTTACCTTGATTAACAATTCAAATTAATTTAAGTGCGCAATAAAGCAATTCCGAGATAACTTATAAACTTGATCCATAAAATAAATCAAGGAATTTCCGATGATACATAGGAAAGAGAATATTATCACCTACGAAAGAGATCAATAGAAAAATCAAAATAATAACTATCTTTTCAACATATCAATATGTGTATGGCAGTATGTAAGAAATTCCTACATGTTTGTATGTATAAAATCTCAATCCAAGATAAATTATTAGATATCACTTCTGCTTTTATACGTATTTTAGGTTGACGACAACCAAAAGCTATGTAATTTCTTGATTATTTTATATACTAATCCACTTAATTATGAAGTTGATTATTTAATATACTAATCCACTTAATAATGATCTTGATTATTTTTTCAATCTGATGGTCATACTAAAAGCTAAAATCTGTTAGGTCGGAAACTAATATAAATGCAGAAGTAGAAACAATTTGGGGGTATAATTTTGAAGAGCTGTATAACCATAGATAAATTTTGTCAATGTAACTCATGTAAGTAACTAATATATATTATAGTATTAATTTTCCATTCTCCGGGAGGAAATTATATCTACCTTTCAGTATCAAGTTTATAGCATTAATGTCACCTTGTTCCACTGTATGATTCAGTTTTTTGAGAAACTACAATAAGAAACATGATCATTTTTTTAATCATATGTATTATTCTTTTGCAATATATCTTTTGAGAAACTACAATAAGAAACATGACTAGAAAATTTTTATTTCCTCTATATACTATCATTTGTCAATCACATGTATATTATTCTTTTGCAATACATCTAACGAAAAAAAGGCAAAAGATCTACATTACTTTCAACGTTTTCAAAACCGGACTGGTCATTGAACAGGTGAAGGCACTGGTTCAAGATTTAATAGTCGAACCGAGGTTGAACCAATTATGATTAAATAATATTATTTAAAATTTTAATATAATATATTAAATAATATGATTAATATCACATAACTCCATAACATTGAAATATAAACTTCATTTACAAACCTTTATGCAATTGGAACCACAGTTTCCAAGTGTCTTTTTTAAAAAAAATTTAATGTACCGAACCAATTCAGACCGATTTCCAACCGATTTTACCAGTTTGTGGCTGATTCAGCTAGTTTTCAACCGGCTCTGTGTATGACCAGTTTTTAGGATTTTTCTGATCAGCCTATGTGCCGATTCCCGGTTGTACCGATCCGACCGGCCGATCTGATTTTAACTTCCTTCATTACCTTCAATTACATTTCATACCCTAAAATAAGACACCTACATGTTTATTTGTCCCTTTAGAAAACTGACCTGAAAACAGCCAACTCGCAAACCATTTGTATTTTTTGGAAAATCATATTTGAATTTCATGATGCTTCTAATTTAGAGGAAAAATACCCACATCAAATCCAAACATTGAGATTATGTGCAACTTATTCTAAAACATTTTGGTCCAACACTATTAATTAATTCCAAATAATAGATATTAGGGAAGTTCAACTACTTAATCCGCTTTTCAAATCTACAATATTTTCCCGGATTTTATAAACAATTTGGATGGACAAAAAGTTTAATCTAACCAAACGGAAGCTCAAACCCGTTTATCTTTACACTGCACAATCCCCTTCCCCTTAAACTAAGAACTAATATTCATTGCCGGTAATATGTTTAACTTTAAGGGGACTGATTTGGACATTCTCTATATTTCAGCCTCTATTTTAAATACTTTGGAGTTCTTCAACATATAAGATATACTAAAATAATTTGGGAAACTCGCGGACATGCCCTTACTATTTGCTATTATATCTCAACAAAAGTTGGGCAAAGAGGAGCTGATTCCATGTATCAGGTACGCCAGGTAGGCACCAATGGCTGCAATCTTGTGATCTCAGCATCTCCTCCTCCGAAAAGTTCTGTTTCCTGTAAATCGATGGGTGAGCGTCTTTACGATAATCCGTCAATTTCGTAATGTTCAGATACGTGACAGGTGTCTTCATTTTCTTCACCACCTCCTCCAAAACTTGCATTTTCATCGGATATGATGATAGATAGGAAGTGTCATTGATCGGCTCTGATTCGTGGTCACATTGCCCACCAGAATTCCACTGCCCGCCTCTGGAGGTTGGAAAGATGTTAGGGCCAATGGGAGGTTAGGTGCCCAATGTCAAAATGTAAAGAAAAAAACAAACGAACAAACAAGCCTTAATTCCAAGAATTTATAAAATAATGTCAATTGATGTCAATTTTTCTATGCTATATTGTTCTGATCTAAGTCAACTTGCTCATTTGATGTTAAAGATGTCGACAAACAAAATTAAGAAAGGTAGCGATTTCTTGCAAAAGTTATCACAGAAAAATTCAAATAACATTTTAAATTGGTACCTAAAATGTGCAGAAGAATAGCCGCTAAAGAACACTGCCGTCTTCAAGGGATCGATATTGGCATCGATCCACGTTCCCCATGTCGTAATTGCTTTTGTGAATGCTTCCATAATCTTCAATTTGGTATAGATATGGTCACCTTCTTGAAAGTAACCTTTCCTGCATAATTTATTTTAGCCACATTTACACTTTAATCCAAAAAAAAAAAAAGAAAAAAGAAAAAGACTTCACTTCCTTATATATATAAAAATAAAAAAAGTACCCTCTAGAGGTTCGGCCACGAGTCCACCAGTGTCCAGTGTTGAAAATAAGTACATCTGCACTTCTGTATCTATAGGATGCACCATCAACCATATCAAGACGGAGAGTTGACTTTTTCAATCCATCAGACGACAGCATTTCCCATTCTTGGACCAAAAATGGAGACCGGAAGAACTCCACCGAGCAATTATACTCCTATGAAACAGCACAAACACCGATTGTCATAAGCATATTGTTCAACATATGCAAAGCTTTTGATTTTTGGCTTTAGCTTCTCACAGCTTAGAGTAAGTTAACAAGTACATATGCAGATCAACATGGAGGATGAAAAGCATAGGACATACTGCAAAAACAAATGAGTATGAATACTCCGTTCGAAATTCATTTTTACCAGAGGCTTCAAATACTTTGCTCATGTCTTCGACCGAGTTTCTAAGAATGCAAACCATTGACTCCCACATATTTCTGTTCAACGAATCACCCACATACACAAGCCGCTTCCCTCTTAGTAGTTCCAGTAACTTTTTGCCATTCAATCTGCAAAGCAAGTTCAAAAGTTAAAGCTGATCTTCAGCAAAATGATATCACAAGAACAGAACAATAATCAGCAATGTAAAAGATTTTCGCAATGTTTCCACATGCTTGTAATGTTTCAAGCGGAAAACATGAGCTCTTATGAATTGCAATAATATAATGCATAGTTTAATGAAATTGAACCCAAATATTTTGATCTATAATCCTTAACTGCTTTCCTAAAAAGCGAAAAGCCAGCAGTGAATTAATGAAAGGAAAAAAGGGAACTTTCATGGCTTGATAAGTAAAAGATGCATTATCAATAATAGGAATATCGCAGTCACTGAGTTGCCACCTAAACCTCTCATTCTTCTTGGCTATGCAATAACCCTTATTGTCAACCTAAACCTCAGTGGTTCTCTTTCATTCTATTTTACCAACTATGTTGACATAAAATAAGTCCCAATATTAAATTACACAAAGTTAACACATAAAAACTACACACCTCATTTACTCAATCATTCCAAAATTTATAAATCAAGTAATCCACATTGTAGGCAATACATTTTCAACATACAAGATGACTTTTTTTTACCAAACTCACAACAAAAAGTAAGCATGCATAAATCGATATACACATAAACACTGTCAAAAATAAGAAATTATTAGCTCAAGTCTTACGCTAAGAACATTGCAGCCGCTGAGTTGCCACCTAACAACTGAATCGCTCATCTATGTATGCCCTAAACAAATGTTATATCATCCCTAGCCCCTCGTACAAATCACAATCTTTTAATCAAATTAAAATAGACACACCACTTTTTCCCCTCCCAACTTATGTACAAATTAATCCAATTGTAGACAATGCAATTCCAAGATATAGAATAATAAATCTTTTTACAAAACCCAAAACAAAAACCAAGCAAGCACAAGTTAACTATCCACATGAACATAAAACACATATGTTTTTTTAATCCTATTTAAAAAAAAAAAAAAAATCATCGCGCATGAGGTAAATCCATGGGTGTTTGAACAATTTTTATCCATAATTTTCTGTACATCTATACTATATATAAAAGCTATGCATGCTTAATAATATTTGGCCACATGTATTTTTTTACGGTTGGGTTTCTTTAACTGTAAAAAGATCTACAGGTTGACAAAAAAAAAAAGGGAGAAACAAAAAATATAAAAAACCATTATAATACTAATTGGATTATAAAGCTCATAAAAACCCTAAAATCACTCCCCTAACACTTTTCATAATCTCCTTCTTCTCTTTGGATATAACAAAGATCTAAGGCTTGACAAAAAAGGGAAACAAAAATTACAAAGAACTATATGACTATAAAGCTCATAAAATTCACTAAATCACTCCTAAATATTTTCATAATCTCATTCTAGACATATAGAAAACAAATATACAAACAAATTATTAGGAAGAAACCTATGTAAACATATATTTTCAGAACCCTACACCCACACATAAATTTGGGTCTTTTAGAAACTCACAGTAGCTCTATTATGTCTCACGTTTCTCTATTGTTTCTAAAACTTAATTTCAAAATCTGTAACAGAACATTGACTCTTCTAATCTAAGGTAATTATTATATTAAAGATTATCATTGCACTTGTTATTAATGCATAGAAGTTATATTTCACTAATATCATATTTAATTAGCGAAACTGAAATCCAAGCTATGCCTGATAGATAGAAAAGGGCAAAGAGATTCCTACCAACTAGTTGTGCAACTACTTGTATCATGTGATACATAATTAGTCACGTCATTCATTTTCTCTTGTTATAAAAGAAAGAGACATCGTCCATTTCCTATTGTTATGGAAAAAAAGAATAGGTGACGTAGCTAAGTATTAACTACACAATACAAGTTAGTAATAGTTGGTATGAATATCGTAACTCAATAAAAAAAATTACCATCTCACATGCCCTTTCACATATACTATTATATACTTGCAAAAAGATGTTGAAAAAAGAACAAAAATAAAAGATGTCGTGTTTAAAAAGATCACTTTTTAAAATTAATATTATAAAAACAAAAGAAATAATGCTAAAACGAAATATTATATGTGCAACTTGTGCATCGGGCATGCTCCTTTCAAATATATCCTTATTCTTAATTCAAGAATGAAGAATGATTCAAGAATCTAAATTACCTAGGGATATTGCAGCCATGGGGTTGCCAGCTAAGCCTCTCATACTCAGAATCTCCCCTCCCATTTAGGTAACAATTGAATTGCTCATCAATGAGAGGACAAGACCCATGTTCATAAACAGGGTAAGACTCATCCCTAAGCCATGACCCATCATACATATCACAATCTTTGCTCAACACAAAAAGACCCTCTTTTTCTTGATCTAATTTTTTGGGATTTTTGGTGAGATTGAATAGGAGAGAGGAGTTATTGAAATGAGAGAAGATGGTGGGGAATTGGGATCTAGTTGAGAAGATTGTGAAAGCAACAAATGCTAACAAGAGACTGAGCCCATAAGCTGAGGCTATGGACTTTTTAGTGACAAATGAAGTAGAAAAAGAGATTGGAGGAGTGGTCTTTGAGTTTTGGGGCGATGGCGGAGTGGGCATGGTGGTGGCCGGCAGGACAACTCGAGAGAGAGTGAGAGAGAGTACTCTTCCGCCTCTCTACCGGGAATGTTTTTTTTGTCCTAACAATAATTTTATTTCCATTATTATTTATTTTTTTATTGTGGTCAATGTCTTTCAACATAGTTTGACATTCCAAAGACGGATTAAACAAAAAATTTAGGCCTAAAGTGTGACATATTCTTTTATGAATATATGAATTTACATAAAGTGTGGATTTGGTATAGGATTTTACAAATTCTAGCGGGACCCTATAGTTTAGGATTCTATGGATTATAGGTTGGAGGTATGAGAGTGGATATGGATCTAGTACATATGCGGATGCGAGGGAGTATTCATGTTGGACTCCAACTCTTTGCATTGGTGTTAAATAAGTGCCGGTTAAATATTTGGACCCGTGCAATACATGTTTATTTTGGTGTCAACCAAATCTGAATTCGCAACATGCATACCCAACCAGAATCGGATAATTGATCGATTCAAGTCAGACCCGCCAAGACCAAGTTGATTTAGACACAAGATTGATTGCAAGTAATATTTTTTTTTTTTTGAAGATAAAATTTATTAACCCAAAAAATTACAAATACTACTGGTGAACTCGAGATACGTTTAAATCAAAATACAACAACTCGTTCCAAGAACAGCTAAACTTCAAACGGGCGTTATTGAAGATTTGAGATCAACAAAAAATGAAAAAGGAGCAAATCATAATGGTTACATGATTACAAATTTCAAGGCTCGTCCTCTATATAAAAAAGGCTTCATTTGTCAAACATAAAAATATAGATAAACATTGAAAAAGAAGAGATACACTTTCTCATATTCAAATTTAAGAGATCAACACTTCTAAATCAAGGTCTTATCATTATGCTCACTTAAAGGTTTGTTCTACTTAACCTTCTTATTCAAAGCCTTTGAAGTGAGAATCAAAACAATCCTTTGAGCGATTCATTTGTATCATCATTTTAATACTCAAACTTGATCTTATAAGGTTTTTACTAACCTTGTAAAGGATTGTAAAATTAAGTGTTCATCATTTTCATATTCAAACTTGATCTTATAAGTTTTTTACTAACCTTGTAAATGAGTGATTTATAAATCCTAAAGTATAACCGGTTTTGTCGCGCCCCAAATCCCGCGAGAAACCCGGGGATGCAAATATTTTTATGTTTCCCTTTTTTAAGATAGAAAAGGAAGAAAAAATTTATTGAACAGGAAAATAAAATTGGAAATATATTTTTGTATCGCTATCTCATCAATGCATTTAATCGCCTCTGCAGGACGATACTACTCACAGTCTACATCATTCCACATCAATACAATAAAAATAAGGTAGTATATAACTAAAAGACGAAGGCCAATGCCAACGCCAACGCCAACGCCAACACCAACACCGGAAAATATATATATACAACAATATTGTAAACCTGTATATTTTACTGATACAATACTACAAGCTAAATGCTTGTCAAAAAGAAATGAAATCGGAAGGTATACAAATATTCTCAATCTCATAAAGGACAATAACATATCTATACTTTTACTTCTAACACAATTTCTACGTCAATGTCTACTACAACTACATTAGAGTGCGCTTCTATACGAGTTCTACAAAATGAAATACTACAACAAGAGAGAGATAAGACGTTAAAACAAAATATCATCTTCATCTTCTTTTCACCTGTCATAGTGAGCCAATATATATATATACAAGTACAATGTGGCATCGTCAATGATGCTCGATATCTGCCTCCGGACCTACAATACAATTTATAAGAGAAGAAAATGGGGAAAAAATAACGGTTAGATAACATGCAAACTTAAACATGAGTCTAAGCAATATGTGAAACATATATGAGTATGAATACGAATAGCATAACTGAAATGTAAAACATGAGACGAATAAATAAACTACACATGAATGTAATGTATGTCTTTGCTACGTACAACTGCACTACTTCACATACCTATCACTTTGATACTGTTTTGGACATGTATCTACTTCACTTCTTAAAACTGACGACGACCGCCGCTAAGTTCGATGCCAAATTGCACTGGAAACAACGCCTTCATTTACCTTTCGCCCACACAACGTCAAGTAAATGGATAATTCCTACTATAGGTTTCCCGTCTTTTACAGTAAGATTGTAGGCCTCATTGCTACTTAATTTAAAATAGTGATACACTATCCTAAACAAATGTCCTTCTCCACCCTCAATGTAAATGTCATAGTCTTCTACTCATGCATTTTACATCACTATGTATGTTATGCATAATCTCCATAAAATGAATAACATGCTAACAATGAACTATAAGAATCATATATAATGATAAATGGCAATATGATTAACAGGTGAATTTTAACTATGCAAGTTAAATAAATCGTGTTATTTCTTCTACTAACATCTACTCCAAACATAGTCCCCATAAACGTATCAATTCACATTCATCTACGATATCTTACGAGTCTACCATTCAAGTTAGAGTTCGTCCTACAAAAGGGATTGTATCAATTCCCTTTTTCTTTTACGGTATCATCCATGAACACACACGACAGATTCTCAAGTTTATGCAAAGCTTATTATTTACTATACCTACAACGATGAGAAACAGCCCGCCCGAGACTTTCTAAGCAAAAGCCCCAATTTCTCCTCTTCTTCCCCCCACGATTTGATCTAGCAAATTAAATCAAATCGTTAAACTCCAAAATATAAAAATGATCTATTCTCCATAAGAAAGAAAAATATCAAATAAAAATTCACGTACGAATGGGGTACGGAAATCGAGACAAATCGACGGAATGGATGAAAGAGTAACTTACATAGAAACGATCTCTATATTCCAAAGATCAAGGAATTACCCTTAGATTTTTTATCTGCCTTTGGGAACTAGATCAAACCCAAGCTTCTATCTCTTCTCCCTTCTCTCTTTCTCTCTCTCTCTTTTTTTTCTCTCTCTCTATATATTTAGGGTAATGGGGTAATAGAAAGAGAGAGTGTGTTATAAAGTCAGATAATACTGGGATCTATGACTTTTTAATTTCTAACTGGGTGTAACGGTACACCACTTGGTGTGTTGGCTCCCAGTGAGCCCTCCACTCTTCAAAAAATAAAATAGGTGTAACGGTACACCAATTTGGTATGCCGGTACACCACTGGGTACCGTTACTCTACTTGGTGTGCCGGCTTCCAGCGTGGCTTGAATCTCTGTATCTTCTCATCAATTTGGTCTGTCGGTACACCACTGAGTACCGTTACAACACTTTGGTTTGACGACTTCTAGTGTGCCTTGAATCTCACTAACTCGTCTCATTAATCTGGTGTAACGATACACCAATTTGGTGTACCATTACACCGCTGAGTACCGTTATACCACTTTGGTGTGACGACTTCCATAGAGCTCCAATCTGCTAAAGGGGTCTGTGTATCGGTACACCACTTCCAGTGTACTGGCACTCTGGAAAATAATATTTTCTCACTAATGGGGAAGTATTTCATTGCTTTGGAAGATAGTATGGAGTTGAGTTTTAGTGTAGTTATTGAAGTAAAATAAGATACCGTAACTTTACGATATTAACACGAATGGGGAAGTATTTTATTTTGATTATAGTATATGTATTTCAAGTGATTAGTATGAGTGGAATGAAGTTTGAAGTCGGAGGGTGAAGCTTGGAGAGGATTGGAGCATTTTTTTCCTAATTCTAAACTGAGTTTTGTCAGTCCCGAGGAGCCGTTCGAATGGTGGGATCATCTTATTCAAACGACATGGTCGGGGACAGAACTGAAGCATTAAAAATAAACTTTTGGCAGTGGGGAGCTTATAACTTTTACTCAGAAAAACAGAGGAGATAAAGAGAAAAGAGCCACGAAAACCCTAGAAGTTTAGGAGCTCGATTGGCCTAGCTCCCGAGACCCAATCTCCAAGCAAAGGGTAGATTTTTGCTCCTCTTGACATAAAAATCTTTAAGGCCCCAAAAATTTTAAAGCACTGTAGCACATGTAAAGTCTATGTATGGTGTAATATTTTCAAAG
>MKEJ01028657.1:0-16734 GCA_001753735.1 Embelia ribes
ATTAAAACTTGAACCATTGTCTTCACCGGTTCAATGACCGGTTTGGTTTTGAGAACCTTGATTATAATAGTGGTAATGCAATTTGTTAAATTTGCGCCTTTGTAACAATTTTTTTTCTATAATAAGTGTTTTTATTGCTTTGATCTTTTAATCTTTCAAGTCATCAGTTAGTATCTCAAAACATGTCGCGTGCAACACACGTGATATCCATCTAGTAATATAAAAGTAGAGCCTCCAAGTTATAATTGCGCCAAGTGTTACTCTATATTTTTGACACGTATAAAATTTCTTTTAATAAATATTAACATTTCAATTAATAAAATAAAATTAATTTAAAATTAGTTAATAAAAAATAATCTAGTGAATAATTTTTAATAAAAATTTATGTACATTAATAAAAATTAATGATAATTGAATATAAAGTACATAAATTCTTTTTAAATTACCATTACTAAAACAAATTTTTATTAATCTCTATTAATAAATATTAAAATTTCAATTAATAAAATAAATTTAATTTAATTATTGACCTCTTTCTAACGTTTCATAACGGTTAAGACATGCACAATTGTGCATTCAAAGTTGCATACAGAATTTCTTTGAAAAAAAATGCAGACATAAGTACCAACATCAAAAGAAAAGGTTACATACATATGGTACCATTGATTGTAAAAACTAAATGATAGTAAGAGAAATTAGTTAATAAAAAATAAGTTAACGAAAAATTAAATTAATAAATTTAAATTAATTTAAAATTAGTTAATACAAAATAAGTTAATGAAGAATTTTTAATGGCAATTTAATATATACATTAGTGACAATTATCATATCATATATAATAAATATATAATAATTTTCTTAAAGTCAAAAGAGTTACAAACTGATATTTAATTGTTTCATAACATATTAATTGATTGTGAAATTAATTGCAATTCATAATGATATATCAATTACTCTTTGACTACAATAATATGGGAAAAAATAAGAATAATGAAATCAATACATATCATATCATCATATTTAATAATCATATATATCTTATATCATCTATAATAAACTAAAAGCCGAGTTTCTGCATAGTTTTGCACCAAGTGGCAATACAATTATTCACCATGTGTACGTTTTTAAATCATAAATAGAAATTAAATTAAAATATAAGGGAAAATATATACACTGTATAAAAATGATAGGATATCGTGACAATCACTTGAGTTTCCAAGAAATTACAATTTCAATAGTTTTTTCATTTTACATGTATCTCCATTAATAAAAAATTAAAACAATAGTAATTTCCATTAATTAATGAATCTCCGTTACAAAATCGATTGACATAGTTGTATTTTCCATCCCATTTTGCATCCCTTGCAAAAAAATGATAGTGAAAAAAACAAAGAGAGGGTATTGTTTTTCCAAACTCTTTATTTGAATTAATTTATTTTTTCTCTATCATTTTGTTTTTTGGTATCCTTCAATTAATGACATTGTTGATCGTCTTCAATAACTTACATCTTACAATTGTTTATATTGCAGATTTTACCTATCAATTGGCATTAAATTTTATAAGATTTTAAAGGTACATTTTGTTAACTTATTTTTCTACTAAAAAAGTTGTATGATCATTTTTTTGTTGCACCTTTTATTCCGTATATTTGCATGTATTTATCCGATCTCTCATATCATTTTGACATTTATATGAAAGCATGTGCCCTAACCATCTCCATAAAGTTATATACTTCTCCACATCTTTTTTTTCTTTGCAATTTCATTAATATTTTATTTTTTTTATAACTTTTTATAGATTATCCTTTTTCTTTCATTTCTAATACGTGAATGTAAGTTACATATATGAGAGTGTAAAAACTGTAAATACACTATACCATAATATGTTTGAAAATATACTTTGTATGGTATTGTGAAAAATTTTCATATAATAATTAATTTTATCTTAGTCCAAAGAGTAACATACAAATTTTACGTTCTTAAAAACTTGGAAGTATCTGATCTTGAAAAATCAAAACATAAATTACCTTAAAGAAAATAATTTACCAAAAAAATATATTATAAAATATTAAATTTTATAGTAATATTAAATAAAACATTTTTGAAATAGTTATTGCGTCGCACAGTATTGACATTAGTATATATATATATATATATTATTGTAACCACGACATCCACAGTTTCTGGAAACCACCCTATACCAACCAGGCCTTGTGACGTGTCTATTATTCTCCTCTCTAAACCGCCATTATCGTCTCCCTCTCCTCTCCCTCTCCCTCTCCCTCTCTTTCTGAGTTATTCCATGGCAAGAACCATTGAAAAAAGATAGTTCCCCTTTTTGACTCAATTTAATTATAATTAAAAATTGACCCTCGAACCGGGTCTAAGTTTCGGATATTTCTTATTGGGAAGATCCCTTCAAATATTCCCTTTCTCTCTCTATTTTCACACTTCGCGTCTCCAATTTTAGGAATCAATTCCCCCAATTCTGTTTCCAATTTACTTTTCCATCTGGGTTTCGGGACTATAAACCTGGGTATTCTACAATTTTTAGATCTAACTCAATTTTTGAAATCCATTCCCCCTAATCTTTTTCCAAATTTATTTCTAATTCCCTTTTACATCTGGGTTTCGTTTTATTAACCTGGGTATTCGACTATTTCTAGATCTAACACTATTTTCCTCCGAAAAATTCGGGTTTTCCGGAGGATGTCTGCTGGGGCAGGGCAAGCGGTGGAACACGTCAGCTTTCCGGCGATGACCGCCGCCGAGAACCATCCACAGGGGCGGCGATCCGGCGGCTGTAACCCGGTGAAGAAATCTGGGCCGGTGTCGATGGACCATGTCCTCTCAGCCCTGCAGGAGACTAAGGAGGAGAGAGAGACTAGAATTAGGGCTTTGTTCGATTTCTTTGATGCGGCTAATGTCGGGTATTTGGATTATAAGCAGATCGAGGACGGGCTGTCTGCGCTGCAAATCCCCTCAGATTATAAGTACGCGAGGGATTTGTTTCGGGTTTGTGATATGGATAAGGATGGGAGGGTTGATTATCAAGAGTTTAAGAGGTATATGGATCGCAAGGAGCTCGAACTTTATCGGATTTTTCAGGCCATTGATGTTGAACATAATGGGTGCATTTTGCCCGAGGAACTTTGGGATGCTCTTGTGAAAGCTGGTATACTATTAGTTATATGTTATAATTGCATCTTTTTTTGGTTATGAAGCAGATTTGGTGACGTAGTTGTTTGTTTGATCATGGTGTATGATGCTATATTTTGTGTGTTATAGGGTAGTTTTAGTTAGGGGATTGATTAGTCCAACCTATTTAGTTTTTTTCAATTTTTACATTAGTTTATTGGGTGTGTAATATGTTGATTTGATACGAACTTTTTGCTACTTATTATGTAACCCGTTCTTCTAGATATAGCACTAGAAGTTGTGGATTTTGCATTAGTTAGGGCTGGTATTTGCCACTTTTACTTGATAGGTTTTGCATATTTAGTGTTGGAATTGATTGTTTTTTATCATATTCGAGGATGCTAAGTTTTTGTTTTCCTAGGCTTAGTTTTAGTTTGTAAAATGGGTAGCAAAATAGCATCTCAACATTGGCACATGTTGATTAGGAATAGATATTCTACCACTTTTGTCGCTATTGCTCATAGATTGCCATTGCCTTGTAAACATGGTTTTGGGATTTGGAAAGTAGGGAAACTAAGCTCTTCTTATGCTGCTCTCACATTTAAGTTGTGTGATTTGCGCAATTTGAGTAATGGCGCAAAAGTACATGGAGATGTAGTTGTATATCTCAGTTCGAGTGCGTAGAGTTTTGGGATACTTTGTAAGAGGAATTCGTAGATGTGACGTAGCATTAACTTTGTTACTTAATGCTATTTTCTTTTTCCTTTTCTTTCTGTTTTTTTTTTATGTTGGGGCGGGGGGGTTGTTGTACCTATCTTTGTTTTCAACTCAGTTCAGATTGCTTTTAGCCATGCGCAGAAAACGAAGAAATTTTTTTTTGGAATTAACATTATATCTAGAGCATGTGTAATGTGTGTATGGTACTTGTACAAGGGTATGCATGAGTTTAAGCTTTTCTTTTAATTCTTAGTTAACTGGAGAAATAAAGCGAGCTATTCTGTAAACAAATTGAATAGCCTTATCTGCATGCATAAGTTGTTGATGGAATACGAGAAGGGTAGTCTACGTGCTCCATTATTTCGTCTCTAAAGGACATTACATATGATCTTAATTCTTAAAATAAAGTTTGAATGGGAATTATGTTGGGAATTGTTTTGTTGCACTATTAGTTCGTGACGACTCGAGTGTCAAAAGCAGCAGTCCTAGTTTCCGTAGTAGAAACATTTTTCAGGACCAAAGCCAAGTGCAATCTTTGTCCTTGACTGCGTTTTCTTGGTAACTTATTTTATGCACCTACAACGCTTAATGCCTATCTGTGACATGTTGGCTAATTGGGGAAGTGGTACCTTTCTATAGCACGTTGAATCAAGTTTTCATCTTATAAGCCATACAGTTCTTTCTTGCAGGAATAGAAATCGATGATACCGAACTCGCAAGTTTTGTGGAGCACGTCGATAAGGATAACAATGGGATTATAACTTTCGAAGAATGGAGAGATTTCTTCTTACTTTATCCCCATGAAGCTACCATCGAAAACATATACCG
Source organism: Embelia ribes (assembly GCA_001753735.1). Classification (NCBI taxonomy): domain Eukaryota; kingdom Viridiplantae; phylum Streptophyta; class Magnoliopsida; order Ericales; family Primulaceae; genus Embelia; species Embelia ribes. Next base: position 4,684 of record MKEJ01028657.1, read on the forward strand.
TTACTGGGAAAGAGTGTATCTTGTAGATATCGGGGAACAACCAGTTATTCCCGACGGCATTAGTAAGCATGTCCATGCTAGCAAATACTTAATAGCAGGGGCAGTGGCCGGGGCAGCCTCTCGCACTGCCACTGCTCCTCTAGATCGTTTAAAAGTGGTTATGCAAGTACAAACTTCACGTGCTTGTATAGTTACCGCAGTTAAAAATATTTGGAAAGAGGGTGGTTTTTTGGGATTTTTTCGAGGAAATGGACTGAATGTTATGAAGGTTGCGCCTGAGAGTGCTATAAAGTTTTATACTTACGAAATGTTGAAAAGGGTAATTGGAGATTTTACGGGGGAAAAGAAGGAAGATATTGGAACTGGAGGTAGGCTTGTAGCCGGGGGTACGGCTGGGGCCGTGGCGCAAACGGCTATATATCCCATTGATCTTGTGAAAACTCGGTTACAAACTTATGTTTGTGAAGGCGGTAAGGTTCCTAAGTTGAGTAAACTTTCTAAGGATATTTGGGTACATGAAGGGCCTAGGGCCTTCTATAGAGGAATTGTGCCTTCTCTTCTCGGGATAATCCCCTATGCGGGTATTGATTTAGCTGCCTATGAAACATTGAAAGACATGTCAAAGAAATATATTCCTAAAGACACCGGTATGAGTACTAATATAGTGTTTATTAGTTTTTGCTTTCCTCTTGCTCTGCATGCATAATTTTGAAGAAAATGGGGGTGTTTCTTGATTGAGTTTTCACACGGGCAAGCGTGTGATATTCTCCTTGTTTCACAGGTTGTCAAGTGAAAACCATGAAAACTTTGCATATAATGTCTCTTTTTTGTGATTTTGCTACACTATGAGGGATTGACTTTGTTTTTGTTATTTTAAAAAGAACTGCCTTTGTTTTAATCGCAATTGTACATGAGTTTTAAAATGCTTTTCCATTGATTTGATCATTTAATCTGAGTAGTATACTTGAACTTAATATGCTTAGCTTTTCGTACAGAGCCAGGCCCTTTTGTGCAACTGGGATGCGGAACCATTTCCGGGGCTCTCGGAGCAACTTGTGTCTACCCATTACAAGTTATCCGAACGAGGTTAAAACATTAGTCATCACACGATTGTTTTGGGGTGTTCTATATCACGTTCTTTTGACAAGTTCTTATTTTCCTTTTTTTTTTTCTCTCTTTCTTTATTTGATTTTTTTATAGATTACAAGCTCAGCCTTGCAATTCATCTGCTGCTTATAAGGGTATGTCGGATGTATTTTGGAAGACCCTTGAACATGAAGGTATAAAGGGTTTCTACAAAGGTCTCGTGCCGAATCTACTCAAAGTAGTGCCAGCAGCTAGCATAACCTATCTCGTTTACGAAACAATGAAGAAGAGCCTTGATCTTGGATAAGGGTAATAGCATTGAAGTTTGACTTAATGCCTTGTTATAGCCATTTGATGTTAAAACGAATAGCATTAAAATGACAATGATGGTGATATAGAAATAATATAGCGGTTAACATTCGCAAACTCGATGTGAATTACAACGGATTTGGTTTCCTAGAAGGGAAATGCTGGACTGGATTTTTGTAGTCAAGACTGGTCCTCTTGAGGCTTGTTTGAACTAATGCTGAGATTTAATAGAATTATGATATTATCGAATGATATAACTCTCAAGTCATGTTAGAATGTTTTCTTGTTACATTATATATATATTGGATTATCTGTTACATTGTCGTCTTTCTAGTGTTGTCCGTACCGACCATCATGTATAGATAGTGTATCGGCTCTTGTGTCATAATACCAGTTGTGTTGATTCTTTTTGAAGGAATGGATCAATGCAGAAGTTGTTAGTCGTTTTAAGAAATTGACCAATTTTTGTATATGATTGTCAGTACGCACATCATTGCTATAAAATCCAACTCTATAAATTAAACATCAACTTCTATGACAACCCAAGTCATGATATTCTGGAAGATGTTGAAATGGCACCCACAGGGAAAAGAGGAAATTGTTAAAAAAACAAAGGAAAAGAGAAAAGATGATGACTTGGCTTAGCCACCAACGAACTTGACCCAAATACACGATTAAAAATTAAATGACCACAGCCACGCTACAACTTATTTCATTTCTATGAGCATTTTCAATCACGCTCATCAAAACAGTTATTCAAAATATATTTAAATATTTAATTGATTACTTTAGTTAACAACTTTTTAAAATCCTTTCAAACCACGTTTTCTATTTTAGTTAAGTATTTCAACTAATTTTCAATAATATAATTCAAAAATGCGATGTGGCATAACACGTAAGTGTTATAATGATGACATGTCATACGACGTCATCAAATTTAAATGTTAAATTTTACAACCGCTATATTTACAATAATCATATTTATAATGGTCATATTTACAACGGTAGCTCAAATTGGAGGGAGAGAGCTTTGATGTGAGAGAGGGATAGCTAAAATTGATGAGTGAGAAAGAGGAGAGACAAAATAGATAACCAAATAGATAATGGGTTGGAGCCAACTTTTTGAGATTGACTCACCAAAATAGCTAAAAAATAATATTTAGCTAGCCGATTAGAGATTCTGAAAAGATAGTCTAGAATGTGATATGGATTTATAATATAATATGTATATTATCATGACACAGCCATCCATACTGATGAAAATCACATAATTTTATCGTGTAGTATTTTTCAGACCAAGTTAATCCTTCTAATACTCATATTTATTCTGGATTCAGGAAAATTTTATGAAACGGACCAAATCCGTCAACTTTTTTATTATTTGGAGGAAACAATCTGTCACTTTTTAAAAATTTGGCACTAAAAATGCTTCAATTGAAATATGAGAACCGAAACAAATCTTATACAAAACAATGGGGACCATCATTGCAATTCACCCAAAAATAAATTGATCGAAGACCCCTAAAAGCCTTCACAACCGTGTTTCTAAAAACTGAATTTTCTCCTCTTATTTTTCGTTTGGAAGAAGAAAAATTTCTCATAATAGTCCTTTTAGTTTCTCACGATCCAGAAATGGAAAAATTTATTATTCATAAAATTTCTATTAAAAAATAATATTTTTTTAGCAAATCTTCAAATCATTGGTTAAGATTAAGGAATTTTTTTATATTTTATCATAATATATATAATTATTTTTAGTAGCTTTTAGCAAAACTTTTAGAAAGATTGGTGTAAACGGTTTCTAAAATATATGAATTTTTAATATGAAAAATAAATTTTTATAAAATAAAACATTTAATGCTCTTAAAAATAGTATAACAGTTCAGAGATTATGGAAATAGAATATAGCACAATGCAGTTGCATAATTTATTTTAATATTTTTTATTGCTAAATCATATTTCTTCGGCCCAAAACCAGATCTTCACCATTGCGCCATTTAGGAGTTTTAGAATATTGAGGGGCAAAAGTGTACATTTCCCAATTAAGAGTAATAGCATCTTTTCGAAAGCAACGCACTTTATCCACGTGGCCCTTTCTGATTGGGCCGTGACATGTGTCACGCGATACCATTGGCTGAAACAACTCCAACTTTGATGTATAAATTCCTCAATCTCCCCCTACGGTTCTCCCTATATATATACGTACATATATATATATATATATATATATATATGTATCACTGATTTTGATCTCAGATCCCTTCACTCATGGAAGAAGCTAAACGTACGCTCTATCAACAGTTTAGTCTTTTAATTTTGATCCCCTTGTTCGCTTCTCAGCTCTGCGCTTCTACCGATCCGGTAACAGATCTCATTTTTATAATCGTAGATATATACACATACACACACACACACATATATATATATATGTGCGTATGTAATTGTTTATATCTTTATTTTGTGTGTTTCTATGTTGTAGATCTTTTACGAGTCGTTTGACGAGTCGTTTGAGGGGAAATGGATCGTGTCCGAGAAGGGAGATTACCAAGGTTTGTAAATGTGGACATGAATTTATTATATACTGTTGATCGATAGATATTGTTGTGTACAATTGACTGTTTCGTTAAGATGTTAATATCGAGGACGATGGACCCAGGGTTAGGATATGAGGACGATATTGGGGGCGCTGAACTCGTATAAAATTACTCATCGAGGCTAAAGGTTGGAAGTTTTATAGGGTGCTAAAGCTGCTTTAAAATTTTTTACACTAAAAAATACCCGTTGGAAAATTTCAAAGCTATAGGCTTCTAGCAAACTTATATGTTCATCCCTGCTAATATTGTTGTTCCGTTTCTATGTGCTTGGGTGCTGTTAACTACTTCTGCATTACCTATTTCAGCTGTGTTTGGTGTTTGAATTGATAGTTGTTGTTGCCACGTGTTGGCGGGGCAGTCTAATGGCTAAATTTAAGATTAGTTTAAAAATGTTAGTGGTTTTCAAGATTTGCTTCTCTAAATTGCGTTTAAAAGTTGATTGTCAATGCGGATATAGTTTAGTGTTTTTGTAGATAAATTTTAGAAGTTGATTTGAGAGTAGGATTGTGTTTGGTTTATTTTTTTTGGCAAAAAGATTAAAGAATCCATTTATTTAGAATTTGAGTTTATTCTCCTAATTATGATTTGAAAAAGAAAAACCAGTTTTAAAAAAGCCAGAATTTTAGCCTAAAAAAGCAGATGTTGGTTTTTAAAAGCAAGAGCTTTAGCTTTTATCGAACATCACATGTTACAAAACAGAAACACCATCAAACAACAATCCAGGCTTTAACTTGGATATGTATCTATATCTTAGGGTGCACCTCAATTATTATTAGGAAATGTGCTTGTGAGATATCTCTATCAGCAATGTGAAGATTTTTTGGCACTTTAAATGGAGTTCTTGTTTGGAAAACTGTGAGTTTATTATATGTCTGCATGTTTGGTAATTATATTTCAAATCATTTAGGTTAGATGCAGTTTCCTTCTCGCTTACCACATATATTCAATCTTATCGGTTATACATTGAGTAATGTAGTAGCAGTGGCTTTATAGAGGCTTCTTCCGGATTGTGTGAAGCAATAGAAATTTCAGCTAAGGGAAAAATTGGAGTTGTAATTGTTGCACTCTATATAGTTTTATTGGGATTATATATCGGCCTTGTGGGTAGTTGATGAGCTAAAAAAAATAATAATGGTTGTGTTGGGAATACCTGTTCTTGATATTCTTCGTTTATAATGTCTCTGTCTTGCCTCAATGCCCTACTCTGGAAAGAGTGGTCCCAGAATTCCTGTATGATGCCCATTATGATTACTCATCATTAATATAGAACATACTAAAATTGCAATTTCTGAGTTTCTGTTGATTTTCAAATTCAGATTCTGGTTTTGAAATATCTAAATCATCCACGTGAGCATCTTTTATGTGGTGTTTCTTTTGTACTCTGTCATTATCATCTTTTATTCATCCATACCTGTGAAATTTTCGCAATGGTTTTTCCTAGTTTTGGGAGGATGCGATCCGTTTTAAATATTTCTAAAGGACCTGATGTATATATCACAGCTTCAACAGTTTTAATATGCCGAAACATTTAAGGGTATTGTGGGTTTCATGGAGTTGTTTATACGTGGTGTGATGTGTTATTAGGTGTGTGGAAACACGCAAAGAGCAAGGGACATGATGATTATGGGCTTCTTGTGAGCGAGAAGGCCAAGAAGTATGCAATAGTTAAGGAGCTTGATGAGCCCGTCAGTTTCAAGGATGGAACCATTGTCCTTCAATTCGAAACCCGCCTCCAGGAGGGGCTCGAGTGCGGTGGTGCATATCTAAAATATCTCCGCCCTCAGGAGGCCGGATGGGTCGCCAAGGAATTCGACAACGAATCTCCTTACTCTATCATGTTCGGCCCTGATAAATGTGGGGCGACAAACAAGGTCCACTTCATTCTAAAGCACAAGAACCCAAAGAATGGAGAATATATTGAGCATCATCTCAAGTACCCACCCTCGGTCCCATCTGACAAGCTAACTCATGTTTACGCTGCCATTCTTAAGCCCAACAATGAGGTTCGTATTCTTATTGACGGCGAAGAGAAGAAGAAAGCTAACTTTCTCTCTAGCGAGGACTTTGAACCAGCACTTATCCCATCCAAGACTATCCCCGACCCTGATGATAAGAGGCCCGAGGATTGGGATGAGAGAGAGAAAATCCCTGATCCCGAAGCAGTGAAACCAGAGGATTGGGATGAGGATGCACCCATGGAAATTCTCGATGAGGAAGCTGAGAAACCTGAGGGGTGGTTAGACGATGAGCCCGAAGAGATCGATGACCCTGAGGCTACTAAACCAGAGGATTGGGATGATGAGGAAGATGGTGAATTTGAGGCACCTAAGATTGATAATCCTAAGTGTGAGGCTGCTCCTGGTTGTGGCGAGTGGAAGAGGCCAATGAAGAGGAACCCAGCCTACAAGGGGAAATGGCACGCCCCTATGATCGATAACCCCAACTACAAGGGTATTTGGAAGCCACAGGAGATTGCTAACCCTAACTATTTCGAGCTCGATAGACCCGACTTTGAGCCTATTGCTGCTATCGGAATTGAGATCTGGACCATGCAAGATGGTATCTTGTTTGACAACATCTTGATAGCTGGCGACGAGAAGATTGCTGAGTCATACAGGGTGAAGACCTGGAAGCCGAAATTCGAAGTTGAGAAGGAAAAGCAAAAGGCTGAGGAAGCTGCTTCTGGGCTTTCCGATGGTCTCAAAGGTGTCCAGGTAATTGTTTGTTCCATTCTTATGTTGTTTTGTTTTGCTGAGTTTGTAATGTGATTCTTTATTGATGTATTTTGGCTCACATGGTGTTTGCAGAAAACTGTGTTTGATGTTCTCTACAAAATTGCCGACATTCCTTTCTTGAGTGCCCAAAAGTCTCAAATTTTGGTAAGTAGATATTTCCACTGATAGATTGTAGACATACAGCGATACTTCCTACAATTATGGTTTGATATATGATATATTGTCTTGCTTGGTTCATATATGCAGGATCTTATTGAGAAAGCAGAGAAACAACCAAACCTCACAATTGGTGTCATTGTTTCCGTCATAATTGTGATCCTTTCAGTCCTTTTCAAGATCCTCTTCGGTGGGAAGAAGCCTGTAAGTTGCTTGCCCTCCTTGGTAAAGATACTTGAATGTCCTTAGTTTTGAGTTCGTACAATTGGACGGATTCAGCGTTTGGTTTGGTTTGTAACATATATTCGATTTTGCAAACGCTGTGATATTTCCAGGCAAAACCGACCAGTGCCACGTCAACAGCTGAGACGTCTAACAGCCAAGGTGAAGCTAGCGGTGAAAAGAAAGAAGAGCAGGATGAGAAAGAAGATACTGATGCCGCCGCTGCTGCACCTCGGAGGAGGACCAGGCGCGATTAGAGTCTGGAGTCTATTTCGATTTTGGTAAATTGAGATAGTTTCTCCGTGATGAGCAATTTTCCCCGATTTTTAGCTGTTATATATTTTTATCTTTTGTTTTTTGGTTTAATTTTGGAACAATTACATGTATTAAAATGTAAACTAGGTGGTCAATTGGATTTTGCTTTCAGCCACTGTTTTCCTGCTCCAATTTAGAATTGGATTGATGGTTTTAGTACTATTTTTGAAGCTGGCCATTTTCTATTTTTTTTTCCTCGTCGGTTGCAGGTTCAATTATTTTGTTACGGTCGATAGGTGAAGTATTCACGTAACAAAGTGTAGTGGCTGTGCTTCCTATACCGTTGGAGCTACCTTTTATGTAACACATGGCATGACAAACATTTGAGCACGATGATTGCTGGACTGGACGCCGATGTTACAAGTTGATGGTCAATATTTGATCACTTGTCTATAAAGGGAGAACTCTGAAGCGCTGGTTTAGCCAAATACTAGGTTACAATTGAAGCTAATAGTAGAATTTCATGTCATATTGAACACCATTGGTTTCATTGCATTTGCCTTTGTAGTTGCTATCATGTGTATGATAACACATGCATTATTAACTAACTTTCCATTACGAGCTTGCCATGCATTCACAGGATTTGTTTGGTCGTAGCTGTTAAGCAAATAAGTCAACTTGTTTCCAATTGAGAAACGAGTTACTCGCATTCAACATAAAATCTAAAACTTATTTAGGCCAAAACAATAAATACGCTCAAACTTAAAAGTTGAGCAACCAAATGCTATCCAACTTTTAAGTAAAAAAAATCTGATAAATTACAATCGAATAAGACCACACCATTTTGATTGTGGCAACAGTACGAATATTCAAAATCGCTTAGTGTTTTCACGAGGTTTTTACTGTAAATAATCAAGAAAAATCTTATACAAGGGGCTGCGCTAGCAACTAAAACTAAATTACCAAATGGGGAAAATAAACTAAACCAACAGAACACAGAGAGATCAGATTTCTACAATGATGCCTCAATTTCCATATCATCTTTGTAATTCGAATTTTGGGGGAAATAAAATGATCTCAAATGAACTTGCTCAAACCATGAAATGATTGGGAAACACTAGTTGGATGGATATCAGCCTCAAAGCTACAAACACATAACTTTAGCGATTAATTGGAGTGTGCATTCGCTCCACAATTTTATTCACCGCATCACGCGACATCACTAACGTGTCGTGTTGCAGAATGCTGTAGACGTTTAAACCCTGAAAAAAAAAAAAGCAAACGCCAACAAAAAAATCAGAAGCCAGACATGTATCTAAATGGGAAAATTTTGGTCAGTTGATTTTATACTAATACGCAAGTTAAGCCACACTGAAGACACATCTAAGGTAAGTTGCAAATCAACAGGTGGAAATTGACAAAGTAAGCTTCACTTACAATCGAAGGTAATATGTTTACATAGTGAAGATTTTGGGTAGCCAACTTGAGCTTTTCATCGATTGGACCACCATCCACCAGCAGAAATTTCTTTGCATCCTCCCATTGCTTGACATAGTTCACAATGTTCTTGGTCTTATGAGTTGGAACCTCCAAATCATCAAAAATCATCAGCTGTAAAAGTTTTGCGATGGAGTCTGTTAGTGATGATAAGAGATGATGCTAATGAGACGAGAGAGATAAAGAGAGAGACTCACCTTTCCTTCTGCTGCACGAGCTGATAATGCAATCTTAAGCCCTAAACGCCTAACCTTCTTGTTTAGCTTGATAGCATGACTTCGAGGCTTTGGGCCATGCATAGCGGCACCTCCCCTAAACTGTTACATACGCCCCCTCAATTTTATTAATATTAGTTTTAGGCATGCATCTGTTAAACAACAAAGTAATGCTAAAGCAGATCATCCCACTGAAAAAATTGAAAAAACGCCTACCTGTGGCCCACGAAGCGTTCCATGCCTTGCACGGCCTGTACCCTTTTGGTTCCATGGTTTCCTTCCGGTCCCACTCACCTCACTTAAAGTCTTTGTTGAATGTGTTCCCTGCACGGAGATTTTAAAAGAACCAATAGTCTTATGCACAATTAGAAGAACAATATTTGTTTGTCATGGGGTAAGGGAAAGGAAAGTGAACCCACTAATTCAAAATTTTAAAGCTGAGTTAAATATTTGTGTCTACACTGTCCTCTCACCGTCAGGCTCCTATCATAATTACCTGTTGTCGCTTTGCAAGCTGCCATCGAACAACACGATGGACAATATCTTTCCTGATAGGTACGTCAAATACATCACCAGCCAAAACCATAAAACCTTTGTCTTCATAATGAAAATTTGTAATAGGCATCACCAAATCCTGATAGATTCCTAAGACATCAGTTCACTATATTAGAAAAGTATTCCTAACAATAAAGAGACTGTAAACCTTGCATTACCATGTGTACACACCTATGTTGCAGGAACCAGAATAAGATAACAAAATATTTTATTCACTGAAAGCAATTGCTCCATTTCATAATAAAATCAGCCAAACAAACATAGAATCATGTATGTCAAACCTTCGCAGCTTATGGCACCCATTATCAGTGAAGGGGATAACTAGGAAACAATTACCAAGAGTTCTTAATGAAGACTGGGATTACATTACTTGAGAGGAATGCAAAGGTATTACAACAACTAAGCAAATATAAACTGACTTTAATTCAGTTCTCCAATCGATGCTACATTCAACATCATGAACCAAAAGGCACGAAAAGCTATACACTCACTCATCATAAGCTAAATTATCAAGCAGAGGCAGTTAAAATAGAGCAAGGAATAACTTAGCTAGTTTTCACATATAAAATTGTTCAAACAATAGGAGGAATTAGTTGGAACAAGCAAGAAAAGACAAGTCATTGCTATAACAAGGGAAGAAAAGTCCATAGCAGCCCAGTCCCAGGGATGAAATTTTGTGTAAATAGTTGGAACGAACAATAGGGTCCCTTGAACAAGCCTTTTCTTTATGATAATTAAGTCCCTTAAAGAACCCGAATCAGAATTAAAGAAGCCTGGCAGCTTTGTCCTTTAATTCTTTTCAAGCTGAAATTATCAAGTAAATAAAGGAAAAAGGGGGTTCCTCTGCCAATCTTAGTGCACATAAAACATCACAGCAACAATTTATCATACACCAATCAAGATAAGCACATAGGAAGTCTAGCCAGTTCCTAAAGTTAAATTCGGTATCTTTTTTTCTTCTATATACTAGAATGTCAGTAGCTGGGAATGAAACTCTATCAAGTCATTAGACTTTCCCATACCTTGCTTATGTTCTGGAGCAGCAACTTTCTTCGTAGACAACAAATCAGAGGGAAAGGCACCATCACCTGATTTGGGAGTGTCGGTATATGTCGAAAATCTTCGACAAGCAAGAAAAGAAAACCCACTCTGCATACATAGAAGGAACATCAACTAGCCATATGTGAGGAAAAAACTGTGAATTAAAATTTTGATTAGGGGATAAAGAACGTAAAGATTAGGGCTTTCAGTCCTAAGAAATATACGAAGCATCGAAAGCAATAGCTACTCATGCATAGTAATTGGCAATATAAGAAAACAATGTAATTAAACAAATCACACTCCTTAGTCCTCAAAATCTTATCAAAACTGAAAACAATACACTAAGCCTTAATCAAAATATGTGTCGTCAATTCTCAATAAAAGATGAACTGACGGTTGAGATGGTTCGGCACAAGTATGGAACTAAAGGGTGGCTAGAGGACTTCAGCTCCCCCCACCATATCTTTCAAAAAAAACCCCACTATATATTTCAAATTTAAGTGTTAAAAATTTGAGCAATGTCACATCCATCCGAAACTTCAACCTGATTCCCTTACCTGCTGACGTGGCAAGGAGAAGCTTAGTTGAGTCATTAATGCAATATATCTAAAAACCAATTACATACAAAAATTCTCCTTGACACCTTGTAAGAGAATTGGGTAACTTTTATAGATGGTACAATCATTTGTCTAAAAATTTTTATCTGTAGCTTTAGCACTGATGAATTTTTTACCTATAGTTTCAACTTATGTGGCATATGCTTTGCGACCCGCTTATCCTTACCCACGAATCTTACCCGCTGACATGGCGCTACATGTCACGAAAAAATTGCTATTTTGGGTTGTACTATATTTAATGTATTGTAATTAATTTCTGAGTATAGTATGAGTAAGTGTTTCGGATAGGGTTTTTGGTTGCACTAGCATTGCTCAAAATATATATGGAGTTGTACCATTTCATTTTAAATCATCACTTGCAATTAACAACAATTTTGCAAAAACCCATTATCAACAATGTATATAAATTTAAATGATAGTAAACAGTGGCTCAATCATCAAAAAAGAACTTTAAAAAAAAATCCAAAATCATCATATCAACTTTACTGACAAATTAACCATTTTTTCAGAACAGCCGTTTCCAAATGAGCTCGAAAATAGATAATAAAAACCCATTTGATGAAATTTACCTGTTTTTCTGAATCAGAAAACGGTTTGTGTGAAGGATGACGTGGAGGCGTGGACGGTGTAGATTGAAGGAGGATGATGGAAGAAGAGAGATGAGAAGAATGGGATTTGGTGAAGCAGTAGCGGCGAGCTTGAGTTAGCAGTTGCCCCAAGGCCGCCATGGGAGGGAAGGAGACTTCTACCGAGAGAGAGAGAGAGAGAG
>MKEJ01028660.1:0-14094 GCA_001753735.1 Embelia ribes
TTATAGAAACAATTTTGTAATTATTAATATTATATTATGTTTTCTAGGTTCAGAACGGTACCTTACCGCCACACCATTTTTTAAGGGTATTAGAGTGACCTTTCCTTTTTTTTTTTTCCTAGAGTAAATGAGTTGAAAAATATTATATGCATGTATATCAAATAAGTTCGGTTCAAAAGCTAAAATGTCAAATGCAGTTTATATTTTAAGCAAAATCAAACCAAACCCTAGTTTGTCCACTTCATATTTTTTTGGTACTCAATTCTATTTGTATGTCTCAAAAATAAACTTGTAACGTATGATTATAAAAGAGCACATGTTAAATAAATCATTCCATGTCTACACTTTATGGACATGAGTCACTTACAAAGCTACACAAGCCTGTGAAAGTCATGATAATGATTGTAAACTATGGATTATGGGAAATTGAGAAAGTTGAATGCTGTTTTAATATATTTTTTTTCTATAGTTTTATTTATTTTATTTCTTTTGGTTTTGACTATGTTGGTGGTAAAGTTCACGTGACTGTTGCTTTGTTCCATAGATAATTTAAGCTTTCCACATTTGAGACAACATTTTATTTATTTATTTTATTTCTTTTGGTTTTATTTATTTTGTCACTTGTTCTTAGGACTTTGACAAAGTGAAAAAGCTAAAGATAAAGACTTGTTCTAATTTAAGCTTTCCACATTTGAGACAATATTTTATAAGTTTTAGGACAACTCAGCATTGGTTCGTGAGGGGCTAATATATTAATTAGGTTTTTAATATGCAAAATAAAATAGATATACCCATTTATGAGTGCATAAAAATGTCACTGCAATGATTTTTATAATTTTTTCAAATTATAAAGGGTTGCTATCCCTCCAAGCCAACGTTTAATTATTTTCTTAATAACATGCAATTTTCATTTAAATTAGCAATTAACATAATAATTGTATGAGTTCAAACAATAAATATGATGCCCCGACATTAATATGAACGAGCTATTGGTAACGTAATTAAAGACGAAGTACCAATACGTCACGATTTGTACCATTATATTTGTTTGTATAAGTGCAATATGTAATTAGAATGGGCACAAACGATACATGCCACACCATATTGTATATTACAAATCTTTATGATATCGAAAATTCATTTCCCCATAGTCCTAGATAGGTGTACAAATTTAATTGGGTTTTGTCTTGCCATGTGTGTTTTATTTATTTCCCTTTCGTTTTGTAGGGGACAGAAAAGGAAAAATTTATTAAGGGATTTTGAGTATAGTTGGTGGTATATTGATGAAATGGCCACGAGTCACGTGATCTCATTTGTTACATATATTGATATTTTTCTAGTGGCCCATATGATAACCATAGCCAACATGTAATTAATTTCTCCTCTGGAAAAGATGAAAAAGTAATTAAATTCTGCACAATATATGGGTGTCAAAGATATTGCCTTTTCTAGACATTTCAGTATAAAAGCTAAAGTAGTAGGATATAAGTACTGGTATATATTTGCAGAGATACAAGAGAGAGCAAAGGAAAGAAAATTTGATCTTGTAATAAAAATTTATTATCTCTTTTACGTGCCAGAAAATGATACCAGTATAAATATATATAGAATATCACTTTAAAGCTAAATGTTCGTTTGATGGAACTCCACTGTAGTATAGTAATTCACTATTCCTACTAGGGCTGTTTGATAGGTTCGATTTTGAATTTTTTTAACTCAGATCAAAAAATCGAAGAAATCAATTCTGAATCAATTTTAGCAAAGAATCAAACCGAAATCGATTAGTCCTACTTCAGATCCCAAAATTGAAAAATCCTTAAAATTCTTAAGGGCCAACTACAATCACGTCATTTTGGCATTAAAGTCAACTAAAACGAAATCATTTTGGTATATGCTGAAATAAATAATATATAAAACTCAACAACTGAATCCCAATTTCGAGCCGAAAATCCAAAATTTTAAGATTATAAAAATTGATCACAAACCAAATTATTTTCCAGATATTTTAGGTTCTATTGTTTGGTCGCCCCTCATTCCTGCCCCTTTGGGCGCCAAAAGCTAAATACAAAACATTAATAATAATTGAATGTATGAGGTGGCACCCGTTATTTTTTTCATACATGCGTAACGGAACCCTATTGAATTATATATGCAATAATTGAATGCAATTGATGGGTGTCGTTACTTTTTCCACAAATGTTAAATCATAAATAAATATAGAAAACGATAATATCAACTAGTGGGTAAAAATTTTAATCCCTTTTATTAGCCATCTCTGCTTTTTGGTCATATATTACGTCATCCTATTAAAGAGAAAAAAGGGGTGCCACTGTAAATCTCTGAGAGATGTCGTTAGAAAGCGTAAAAAGGCCAAATTACAGGGGCCGCGTTAAGAAATAAACGAATGAGTGAATTAGTGTGAATTATAACCTCTATCTCCCATTTTAATGGTTTTAAATTTTTTTAGTCGTTCTAATATATAATTAAATTTTTGTTCTAAAAAATTAGTTGAAAAATATATTTTTTTAAATTACATTACTCATTATATTAATTTTAGAAATGTGATGGATTTGATCCGGAGATTCCCACACAAAAAGGACATATTTGGTCCCTTCTCCTCTTATTTTTTCCAATATTAAGAACCTTAATATGCTTAACTTTAGAAATGATGACTACAATACATAAATAGTAGGAAAAGGCTAATTTCTCGTGAACTATAATTGGATTGTATACGCTTTTTTAATCATTTAGGGGAAAAAATCGTATTTAAAAGGGACCAATAGTGTTACATATTAGAAACCTAGGAACTATTATTATTTCCTTAAAAACTAAATGAATTAAATAGAAATTTGATTGAAACTTGGGACTTATATTTTCACCGCCCAAAATCCAAGTATACGTTTTATTTTAGAAACTTTCTATATAAAATGTGTGGGAGAAAAGAAAAGTAAGAGATAGAATAAGTTATCTCTCTCTCTCTCTCTCTCTCTCTCTCTCTCTCTCATCCCGTCTTCCCGCTTCTTCGCATCAGTTTGTTGCCAGAGAGATAGAGAGGGAGAGAGAGAGAGGTTTTACTCTGAAAAACGAAGCATAGAGATGGGAAAGGAAGAAGAAGGGGAGAATTTTGAGAGAGAAAGAGAGAGCCCTGAGATGGAAACCCCTGTGAGGAACCAGATCACTGAGACCGCTATCTCTAAATTTGAGGTTAATTTCTCAAAATTAAATATTTCACTTTGTTTTTATGTAATTATATCTCTAGTTATGTGATTTGGTTTAGTCAATTGTTAGTGATTTGTAGTTAATTGATATTGCTTTTGCTTTAATTGGGGAAAAGGTGATTTTTTTTTTCCTGTTAGTGGTTAATTGTCAAATTTGTTGCTTAATGTATTAAATTAGGGTTTGTGTTGGCAGGTATTACGGCCTTTTCCCCTATAGGTTAATGTTTTTCGAAATGATTGTGTTAATAGCGAATTTGTATAAGTGGCTAATAGTCGATTTCGGAACAAATTGCAAATTAAGGAATTTGTTGCATAATTTGTCAAATTAGGGTTTTCAATATCGGTTCGAAATGATGTTTTCTGAAAATGATTTGTGCTGTTATTAGCCAGTTGCATGCATGTTTTTTGCTGGATCATCTTCTCTACTGTCTCTCTTTTCTTTTCTTTGTTTTTGTTTTTAGTTTTTTTTTCCAGTTTTGAGGCTATGCTTTTCCTTTTCCTTTTCCTTTTGTTATGCACTTATTGTGTCAATTTTATTTTTTCAATAAAAGGGGTTTATCTGTATTTTGTACTGTTACATATTATCTTGTTTCCAATTTATGGTGCTTTCGTTATTTGAAATATCCAAAAATCACTACTTTGTTTAGTTTTGATTATGAAGATGTATGCACGAATTCCAGTTTAAAAACCAAGAACAAGTGATTCCGAAAATCACTACTTTGTTTTGTTGTGATATGTAATTTGTACTGTTACATGTTTTGCAATTTTTTTTTTGAAAAAAAATTTCGGTGCTTTTTTTACTTGACATATCTAAAGATTTCTACTATGTTTCGTTCTGATAATTGAAGATATATACACAAATTCCAGTTTGGAAACAAGACCAAGTTTTTTTTTATTTTGAGATACTAGTACATAATATGTAGGAAATTGACCTTTTTGAAGTTCTAATCTTGTTTGTTTCCTAAAACGAAGCAAATGTTTATGAAGAGTCTGTTATGCCATACTTGTTGAATTCATTTTCTGATTTGCAGGAGTCTCCTGTTTTTAACTTTATCAATAGTTTATCTCCTCTGAAGACGGTCAACTCTCTACGTATTAGCCAGCGATTCAATTCATTTAGTTTTCCATCGGTTGCATCTGTTTTCACTTCGCCTCAAGTCAGTTCCACCAGAGGAGCTGCAGTGTTGAAAAAGTATGAAACTTTTATTCCTGAAAAGTATTTTTTTAAGATTTTAGATTTTTTATGTTGCTCCACCTCATCTTGTTTTTAAAATAGTCTTCATTTTGTAGGCATCATGTTTCAGATCCATCAAGTATAAACTCTTCAACTGAGAATGAGAATAAAGTTTACAACTCTGATGAACAAAAGGAAAATCATGCAGTGAATACTTATGAAGGCTCAAAGTTTACAGTTGAGACTGGGCAAAATGGGCCGGATCCTATATCATGTGGCGGGGTTCAAACAGAATGTTTATTTGAAGGGACATTAAGATCCGATGTTTCATTGGCTCAAGAGCCTGATGTGATAAGAGACGACGTGGAAAATGAAGAAAAACCAGATGGTGATTGGGAGAAACTGATGTCTAATGCTGGCGATTTTTTAATTTTTGACTCTCCCAGTGACACAGATGCTTTTAGTCGAACGAGTCCGTGCAAATCTCTTATGCCAGAGTTCGCTTTTGAAAATACTAATGAGTTGCATAATAAACACTTTGTCGATCCAAATGAGGTTGAACAATGTGAAACAGAACCTCCAGCTCAGCTTGTAGATAATGAGGTAAAGTAATCACTTCTTTTTCATGAAGACAGGAATCCTTTTTCATGAAAATGTCTTAATTACATGGTATGATTACATATTTCCTTATGCAGCCTTTTCCTAATTTGCACCGTGGAGTGAGAAGACGTTGTCTAGTGTTTGAGATGGGAGGAGCTCGCAAAAAGAAGTTAGAGGAGAGTTCATCTTCAGGCCCTGTCATGTTATCACCATATAATTCTGAGGCTGTATCTATTGATAAACAGCTTAGTGATTCTTCGTGCTGCATTGTTCCTGGAATTGGTTTGCACTTGAATGCCCTAGCAAAAACTTCTAATAATAATGGTTTTGGTCATGAAACGCATTCTACCAGTGTATTTATCTCTAACGGAAGTCATCTTTCGGTGGGTCCTGGTCAAGATTATGTTGATCAATCATTACTGGCTGCCTCTATGGAGAGAGCCACGGGTGCAGTTGAAAATGGGGTTCCCGGAATGGAAGATGCTGACCAAGCATCTGGATATATAGCCATTGTAGACATTAATCACATTAGTCCAAAAAAGAAAAGGCATGAAAAGTGTTTCTTTTTTATATTGGAAAAATATTTGTTGAATCAGTCTTTATCTGTTAATTAACAAGTTCTGTTTTCAGGCGTAAGATGGAAATTGATGGAGAGAATGAGGGATGTAAGCGGTGTAATTGTAAGAAATCAAAATGCTTGAAACTGTAAGCTCTTGGATTCTCTTTGTTCCATCAGTTTAATTTGTGAATTTTAACTTACTTTATCATACCATATTCGGTCTAACTGAGATTTAAGGCCGATTTGCTGATTTTGGGGCATTCTTGTTTATCTTTTAAAGTACAGCCAAAATAAGCAGAAGAACCCCTAAAATCAGCAGATATTGAAATAAGAGGTATTCTAATTTGAAAATCTATTGCAGATATTGTGAATGCTTTGCTGCTGGTGTGTACTGTGTCGAACCGTGCTCATGCCAAGAGTGTTTCAATAAGCCTATACATGAAGAGACTGTTCTCGCTACTCGAAAGCAGATCGAATCTCGTAATCCACTTGCATTCGCTCCTAAAGTGATCAGGAGCTCCGAATCCGCACCTGAAACCAGGGTTTGAAAACAATTTTCACTTTTTACATTTTATTTTAATCCTAACAATTTTTAAGCCGTATAAAATATATATTTTTTTGTCTATTAGGATGACTCTAGCAAGACACCTGCTTCTGCAAGGCACAAGAGAGGCTGCAATTGCAAGAAATCTGGTTGCTTAAAGAAATACTGCGAATGTTATCAGGTCTTTTTTCGCCTTTCTTTCTATTTAGTTTACATATATATATTATTTTCTCTGTCATCTTATTAGCATTTCTTTTTTTTGTTTTCCTTCCAAAAGGAGGGTGTTGGATGCTCCATCAACTGCAGATGCGAAGGATGTAAAAACGCATTTGGTAGAAAAGATGGTGAGCACTCCCTTATAGTTGAATCAAGAAACTTTTTTCCAGTTACCACTCATAAACTGAAATCTGCAGATGTAAAATTTTTTCTTGTTGGTGCTTAGGATCTGTACCAGGAGCAGAGGCTCAACTTGAGGAAGAAGAAATAGAAACACGAGAGAAGAGCATGGTGGACAAATCGTTGCATGAAAATGTATTTCAGAACAGTGAACAAGAAACTGGAATTAATTGTCTCCCGGCAACACCTTCAAGGCTTGCCAGGTATGTTTACCAGCTTTTTAAAACCACTAAATTGTGTTTGACTCTACTGAATTTGTGGTTTTGACAAACACTTTCGTTTGATGTTCCAGAGCATTGATTCAGCTTCCATTTTCATCCAGAAAATTGCCACTATCCTCTTCTCTTGCCATTGGATCCTCTTCCAAACTTGATGAAAATCAAAATTCCGAAAACACAAACTTTCTTATACCTCAGCTCGAGTTTGAGAAGCGAAGTGAAGCTGTTGAGGGAGGTGAAATGCCCGAGATTCTTCAAGGAAACTACTCCTCTCTCGGTTTGATAAAATCTTCTTCGCCAAATAGAAAGAGAGTCTCTCCCCCGCACTATGAGTTTGAACGGTCTCCTAGTAGAACGTTTAGCCGCAAATTAATCTTGCAATCCATTCCCTCATTCCCATCTCTCACCCCCAAATAGTGATTGTTACCGAATAACGATCTCGTGAGGGATGCTCTTATGCTAATGGCCATGAAAACTTCATGCGGAGCACTTCTGGCCGGAAGTTGTTACGTTGGTAATATTAAAAGCCTCCAAGAAATTTTCCACTCAATGTATAGCTAGCTAGCAGATAGCTTTTGGGTTCGTTGTAGTTTCCTACTGCTTTCATTTCGATTGCTCTAGTTTTGATTGCATCATTACGTTTAAGCGTTTTCATAGTTGCGTATACTTTAGATTAGCCACGTACCTCGTGTGGCTGTAAAGTTTTCGAATTTCGTGTACAGGCGACTGAGTTGATGCAATGAAAACATGGTAAAGAAAAGCAAGATCAGTGTCAGACATGATGTACTAGAGGTAATTAGCAGTTGTATTTTTAGGTGTTTGAACCTCGTTATGCAGAATTGTGTTAGTAAGTTTTTGTTGTTAAAATATGTAAATTAGTTTGTGCTTGGATTATGTTCTATGCAAATGTTTGTGAGGCTATGAGGGGTGCTTTATAATTTTGGCCCAATTGAAGCCTTTTTTTTATGGGCTCAAAAACGGTGTAATGACGACTTACCAAAAATAATATAATAATAAATTAGGAGCAAAAGGATGTGTAACCGGTGGTTTTGTTTTAGAAAACTTTTTTATTCCGTGCTTAATAACTTTTTATAAAATTAAATATTTATATTTAAAATGTATGCAAGTTTTTGTAATTGCATATATTTTGTTTCATTGTGCCAAATTTCAAGTAGAATAATACATTATTTAATTAACTTTTTAATCGTTCTGTTTTTAATATGAGGTTTACCATTTTTCGTTAACATTACGTACTTGTTTATATTTTCAAATTCGTCACTGTGCTTGAAACATTATTTCCCCACAAGGAGTTTAGGGCCAAACAAAGGTTGGTCCATGAAACGATATCTTTCACCTATTGATCAAATAACTTGACCCATGTACTTTCGTATTTCAAACAAAAAAGGGTAATTCTGTTTTGTTTATATTTGTGCGAACAAATTATTATTTTTATATGTATCACTGAAAGTATTTTATATTAAAATATGTGATCATTTTTGTAATTACATAAAATTTTGTATATATCTTACAAATATTACCTTTAGATTTTTATATTATATATTTAATTACTAACAAATTGGCGTTTCCTATTTTTCCTGTATTTTCTATGGTTGGTTTTTCGTTTTTATTTTTCAATAAAATTCCACAACTGTGCTATATACAAAGATTTACACGTAGCTCCTACACATGGGGATCAACGTATAGACCCATCCCCATGAGTTTTCAATGACCAATAATGTTGTGCCGACAAAGCAATATTTTCCCACTTTTATATGTTTCAACAAAATTTAGGAAAAAAAGGTTTAGGTCCAAAACCCCTATCTTTAGAATCTTAAGTGACACTACATGATCTGTATACTATTACACCAAACATGAAACAAATTTTGAATTTGGATGCCTCTTTTTAAAGGGTCCCATAGCTTTTCTTTGCCTTGTATTTTAATTGCTCACTAACAAATTTGTTTAAAGTCCCAATAATTCAGTGAGAGTTGTTGCTATTCTCTTAATATTTAATCCTTTTCTAAACATTACTTAATTCTTTAATAGTAAAGGAACTGGCACCAATGATTGATACATCAAGGGTAAATTACACTTTGCCCCCAAGAAGTTACAATTTCAGAACACTATGCTCCCATGAGGTTCGATGGCTATTATAGTTTACCCCCAAAATTTTCGATGGCTATTATAATTTACCCCCAAAATTTTTTAAGATTAAGTGAAAATAAAACTATTTATACTAAATAACTTAAAAACTTACTAAAATACCCCTTAAATAGTGGTATATTTTGTATATTTGTTTAATATATTTTTTTGTTAAAAAAATTATTGTATACAAATATAATATACTTTTATTAAAGTGGTGATCTTTTATTTAATATTACATAATATCAAGTTCTAAATTAATAAAACTAGGAAATTAAGTGAGGGTAATATGGTCTTTATATAACAAGATCTAACTTAGATTATAAGTAGGGCAAAGTGTAATTTCTGAAACATTTGGGTGTAATCTGAAATTTTCAGAAACCTAAGGAGGCAAAGTGTAATTTACCCATATATCAAATACTACAAAAATTAAAATTCGTTATACTGTATCTTTTAAGTAAATAAATTAATTTATTTCTAATTTATAGAAAAAATAAATAAATATACCCAACTAAAAATTTATCATTAATTTAGATCAAAATAACAAATAAGCTCAACTAATAAGATAAAAAGCTGAGGCATGTGCAGTAGAATCAAAAAGTCCCAAATCTCTACTATTCCTTAAGCTTTAAGCAAGAGATAACAATTATAAAACATTTGTCTAGGCCGTAAATATTGATTTAAAGACACGGTTGTATAATAAGGTAGTTTTTCATTGTCTACGATTAGGTAAGAAAGAGGGGTTCTAGTAATCATTTTAGCTTTGTGACCACATTTATCATTGATTCATTTCCACGACTATGAGCCATTACTTCCTAAAATTTAGGTGTAGTTTTTCTCAAAGTTTGAAATTAAGCCTCGGCTTAGGTCATTAAGAAAATATTCTTGTGATTACGAAACTTCAAAATATTGTAAATCAATTTTTACTGTGCGGATCTAACTTGGTGGCGGCTTACAGAAGAACAACGTCTCCCTGCCCGTAACTTAGGACTTCGGACGTGCCCTGAAGCCAATTTTTTTGGATTTCCCAAAGCGAATTTTTTTGGATTATTTTGTGTATTTTACATATTTATTTATTTATTTATTTGAGATATTTTGGGTAATTTACTTATTTATTATTAAGGGTTACATTCCTAGTATAAATCCTTTCTGTAATAATAATTTTATCTCTCATATAGTAAAAACACTCTTGACTTTGATGACCCCAGACGTACTGGCATTGACGAATTGAGTTAACAAATCTTTATATATTGTGTGTTTTGTGTTAACATATCGCAAGAACGTTGAGTAGCAAGCAAAGTTGAAACGAAGAGTAAGTAAAAATTTAAAAAAGGCACGAGGAAGGGAATTCAAGAAGGACCTTGAAGAGAGCATTAGCACTATCATTGGGAATTTGCAACCTCAAAACTTCAGCGGCTTGCTCCGGAAATATGACATTCCCGAGCCAAAAAGCAAGAATAAACGGAGTTTTCGCAACTACAGCAGCTGACCCTGCATTGACAAAAGGCTTCACAATGGGCCTTATTGCGGGATCGGAATTAATATCTGCGGGTTTTGTGATAGGCTCAGAATCCTCCAAAACGATAGCCAAGCCACGGGTTCCTTCCCCATCTTCGATAAAGTGTTTCTTCTCCACCATTATACTTATCTTAGAATTTTCAAAACCCTAACTATGTTTTTTATTTCTTGTTTTCAGTTTTTATTAAGCAACTTTCTTGCATGAGGAGTAACCCTTTTTGGGGTAGAATCCTATAGAAAAGGAGCACGGACCACCAATTATACATGCAAAAACATATTTGTAGTTATTTTTTGTAAAATAGTTTTTCGAATTTTGAAATATATGCAAAAATAAAATACTGATTTTTAGATTTAAAATAAGAAAAGGGTGATATTTGATGATAGTTAAGAACTATTTTCACATTTTAATTCTCTTAATAAAGATATTCAAATCACAAACATAAACTGCTTTAATTTTAAAAATATAAATTTTTTGTTGGGAATTGAGATAGACATTGAGTAAATGGAGCTAAACTTTATTGATTTTTAAAAATTGGATTCACATTTGTCTTTAAAATAAAATTTAAAATGGAAAACCCGATTAAAAAAAGAACAAGAAGTTTTGCACATTTATTCTTGATAGAAAACTCAGTTCTTAGAAACTAATTCCGAAAAAGTAAATGTCAAACAAGCTTTTAGATTTTAAATAAATTCCAGAAAGTTGAATTGAAGTTGTCTACAAGACGCAGTCATTTTCATAATAAGTAAAATGCGGAATATGAAAGAATGGTGTATTATTACCAAAAGGTTTACTACGGTTTTTTATTTACTAGCTAAATTAAAAATTTGTTTGAAAAGTATGGATGTATGCATGAATAACTACAGCTTTTCAACTTATCATATGTAATATAATAATAATAAATTAAAAGTAAAGTCTCTTCATAGTTTTGCGCCAAATGGCATAACGATTCATCGCCATGTGGATATTCTTAATAAATAAATAAATAAATAATAAATTTTTAGATATTAGGCAATTAATGAAAACTGTTGCGCATTAATTTAGGTTTGTCTAAGCAATTCTTCTTCCACCCACCATGGAAAAACCTTTCACTCAATAAATAGCAATTAATTTAATAAATAATTGAAAGGCTAATATTTCCGTTCTTTAATTACCATAGGAAAAACCAATGCTTAATCTTTCCTTGACTTAAGGCAGATGCATATAGATACAAGTAACAAAGTTGTACTATGTCATTAAAACTATTATGGAGGAGAAAATGCAGACAGGGATTTAGGTGAATACTTTCTCATTTATTTTCATTTTAGCATAGATTTTCATTTCATAGAAACATCCATGTACCCAATCTTCTTCATTTCTTACATCATCATATACATGTATGTTAGTATACATGCATAAATCATAAAGTTTCATAGTATATCATATAATATATAGCATATGCTAGAAGTGGAGTTTCCATGGAACACATATAAATCCTTCATTAATAAATAAAAAATAATTTAATAAAAAATTAAAACATGCATCGTATATATAAATATAACAATAGATAAAGAATCAAGGATTTCTTTATCAACCTAGGCAACCGGCACTTCATATATGAAGTTAAATTATTGTTCCTTTCCATTTCTACTTTATTAGATTTGATTTAAGTCTTTGCTTGGTGTCATGAGTGAAACTTTTTTTTTTTTCTTATGAATTAATTTTTTCTACATCAATTAAAGGTTCAATTTTAAACGGTATTGATTCAGAAAAACTGAAGAGAGAAAAATGTGAATATTGAATTTAGCTAAGAAAGAGTGACAGATCAATTGGCTTGATTTCCAAACTCATAAGAAATTTAAGCTACACATAAAGGTAATTTCTACTTTGTCCTAAATGGGATTTTTCTATTTTGATGATTTTTTTTAAAAAAAATTTAGAGTTCATTATATGTCAATTTTTTGGTGCAAAATCAAAATAACTTGGTAAACATTAGGCATAAATGATAATATAGATAATTAGGATAATTTTCGATCCGGTGTCCTTTGAATTCCTGTCACACTAATACTTACAATTAATAGAGTAAAAACTACAGAAATAAAGAATCAAAAGGTCTAACATTAACAACGTTTTTCATTTACATTGTGAAATTATTACTATAAATTTGTTGCCACATGTATACTCTTAATTATAGGAGTAAAAAAAAAAAAATATAGAAAACAAGAGTAAGTAATATATGCAAATTGTTCAATTTACAAGAGTTAAAATAATATTAATTTTAAATAAAAATTTATAATATTAGCTATCTTTCTCATTTACAATAGTTTGAATAAATATTAATTCATTAATTTTTACTTGTGACACTTTTTTCCAACATATGCAACATATTAATATGAATAGTCTTTGTATTAAGTATCACGAGATTAGACTAAATACTTTTAGCCATAAGTATACAATAAATAGTTATAATTCTTGTAATGAGGCACCATTTTCTAATTTTAAATCTCAAACTCCACAATTAACATGGAAACGAAGATCAATATTCACACGCACAAAAAAAAAACATATATAAGCTATCAAATTAGTGTATGAAAAAGAAGATTTTTCCAAAAATTCATATATAATACAAGCTTTCATAGTAATTTATTTCATGGTATATATATATAGTTTTATTTAAAATGTCTCCGTACAACATACAAAATTTGCATACAAATGGTATAGTTATTTATGTCAAATAAATATTTATAATAGAATCCTAATGTTCAATGGACAAGGGAATGCTCAATAAAAAATTACATGAATTTTAATATTGCATCATGAAAAGAAAAAGAAATTTAGATATAATCCGTGCAATGCATGGACTACAAACTAATATATATAGGAAGCAGGATGGTTGCATACAGTGTGCTATAGAATACTGCAGTTCACTTTTGAGCTGCATAATTCAGATCTAATAGTCTAGAATTTTGCTATTTACAAGTTAAAAAAATAATAATAATAATATTGTAACCAAAATTTGTACCATTGAATACGTATCATGCGGCTTAGAAGTGAGATACAGGATGTTACAATCCACTATACATACATACAAATAAAGACATAAAAAAGGAGGCATGTCCCATGAGGTTTCTCACAGAGAGCATTCGGTCTCTCACAAAGAACATTCGCATCAACACTAGTGGCGATAATAAGAACATAGAAGCGGTTTTTCATCATTTCTTTTTGTATGATTGTAAATATTTTTTTATTTTGTGAATTCTAATAATTTTGTTGTAACATATAAATTTTCTGTTATCTTTTATTTTTAATTTCAATACTTTTGAGTGCCATCAAATTTATTTTTTGCTACTTTATTTTTAGTGATTTAATTTGTGTTTTTAATCAGTTATTCATTAATTTAATTATTGTCTTCATAGTTTGAGATTAGAATTCTGCTATTAATTAATTGTTTGCTGGAAAAGTTACTATATTTATTGTTTAATTATTATTTATCTTTAAAATTACTGTTGTTTATTATTGCTGCGAAATTGTGATATCAAGTATATTTTCTTTTCAGTTAGTTTCAATTACAATTGTTGTTTTTGTTAGGTTTAGCATGAGTAACTAATTTTTAAGCTTGCCTCTACTATAATGAAGGTATTTGATGTAAATATTAAATTTATATACAAAACAACTTGACCGGAATAATTGCTATTTGATGAACAAGTTTTCTAAACTAAGCCGGAGTAAATTATTACAGAGTTTTTAT